>VUQK01022239.1:14123-30471 GCA_015106715.1 Bujurquina vittata | reverse complement strand
ACACACGCGGGCACGGCACAGGGAAGTGGCACAGCCCCCTATGAGCGCGCGCACACACACACACACACACACACACACACACGCAGTAAAAAATGGATGGATAGAGAGGGAGAGAAGGGGAGGGAGGCCTGCTCGGTGCATGCAGAGTCAGACTTAACTCTTTCACCGCCTGATGCAAAAGCATCTGTGGTAACTGAAGCAGGTGATAGCGGCACACACTGAGGAATCTCACACACAGGCTCAAATCGAAAGTAATTGCAGCGCTAGAAGTGCATTTGTTCATATAAACCCTGTAACTGTATTCATTTTAGAAAATCTATTCAAGTAGAAAATCTGTGCAAGTGGAACACACAACTAGACCAATGTACATTTTTTTTTATTTAATTTTAATTTTATTTTTCTGCACTGTGAGATTAAAACAAATAATCTAAGTCTGCTATGGATCTTTTCATAGAAAGGCGGTGCTGGAACACTTTGTGAGTGAACACTGTGTCCCAGAGGGAGCCTACAAAGAACCAGACTTCCTTCCCACCAGCTTCATCCATGCATTTCTGCTCTTTACTTATTTATTACCACTAATGGGTTCTTTTCTCAAGTCCCATCCTTGCGCATCTGTTCTGTATTCGCTCTGGCTTGGACTCAATCAAACGTGGAAAGTAATCGCAGGGCGTCTGCATGAAAGTACAGTGACGCTGTGTGAAAAATGATTATCTAAGGGAGAAGCTGCAGGAGAGAGAGAGCAGTGGATCTCGTGGTTGTATGAGCAGGATATACAGGAAATACCAGAATACCAGCTCTAGGTTGTAACAACAAACACAAACTCCTGAAGACAACAGAAGGGCAGTGCACAGACTAATCAGTTCATCACAAGTTCATCAAGGGAACTGACAGATGCTCTAATGATTCAGTGGATATTCTTAGTGATAAGAAATATCTGAATTAAGTGTGTATGGCAACAGTCGTGAGTGCAGGAATGTGCTTTTTGCTTGTTGCAGCCGCCTGTTGACTCTCACTGATCAGGCCAGTCAATCTCAGCTTCATATACCTCTTCCAGCCCTCCTCCTCTCTGTCTTTATTTCTCCTGAAAACAGATGCCTGAGCATTCTTTGTTTCCCAACAAAAGCGTGATGAGGTCAGGATTGGGGGGGCATGCAGGCAGGAGCTGGGAAACAGAGGGGGAGGAGAGAGGACTGCCAATGGTGACGTCATACGAGAAAGGAAGGTGTGTGTGTGTGTGCACTGGTATTGCATCTGTTGTGGAGACATTAATCTATTTACACAGTCCTATACACCCTGGGCCCCCTCCTCTCTTATGGGGATAACATGTATAATGAAAATCATTACATTCCAAAGGAAGACGTTGAAAAGAAAGGGTAAGTAATATAATGAATAGTCAGCTGCATGGCTGTGCAAAATGTTAAGAAAAACAGTGCAATGTAAGAATCTAAAGTATCTAAAGTATAAGTACAATTCTGAAAGAGTTGGGATGCTGTAAAATGTAAATAAAACCAGAATGCGATGATTTGCAAATCTCATAAATCCATATTTTATTCACAGTTGAATACAGAAAACTATTACATGTTTAAAAATGTAAAAATGTACCATTTTTAGAAAAATATTAGCTCATTTTGAATTTGATGGCAACAGCACATTGCCACTGTGTAGCATCCCCTCTGTTCTTTTAACAACATCCGGAAAAAATCTGGGAACTGAGGAAGACTTTTGTGAGAGGAATTTCTTGTCCGATGTAACTCTGATGAATCTAGCTGCTCAACAGTCCTGGGTCTTCTTTTTCATATTTAATTCCATAATGCACCATGTGTTTTCAGTTGGCTGAAAGTGTGGACTGCAGGCAGGCCGGTTCTGCACCTGGACTTTTCTACTATGAAGCCATATTGCTGTAATGGTGTAGTAGTGCAGTATGCGCTTTAGTGTCAGATCGCTGAAATATACAAGGCTATACCTGAAAAAGGCATCATCTGGATGGGAGTATGTGCTGCTCTAAAACCCATATGTACCTTTCAGAATGGTGCCATTCCAGATGTGCAAGCTGCCAAATTCATAGGCACTAATACAACACCAAACCATCAGTGATGCAGGCTTTTGAACTGAGGGCTGATGACAAGCTGGGTGGTCCCTATTCTCTTTAGTATGGCTTCTTCTTTGGATAGATAGAGCTTAAACTTGCATTTGTGGATGGCACGGTGAACTGTGTTCACAGACAATTTCTGGAAGTCTTCCTGAGCCCATTCAATGATTTCCATGGCGGGATCATGCCTGTTTTTAATATGGTGTTGTATTTAAAAGTATATATGTTTCTTTTTAACTTGATGCTAGCAACATATTTCAAAAAAGTTGGGAAAGGATGCTATGATCAGGGCCAAAGAAAGAGTCTTGTTTTCACTGCACAGTTCCATGGATGCATCTGTGATGATTTGGGTATGCATTGCTGCAAACAGCATGGCTAACTTGCTTACCTGTGAAGGGACCATTAATGCTAAAGGTCATGCAGCACAGAGGTAATCATACCACAGCTTCTTCTTTTTTTTTTTTTGGAAACATTAAATTCAAAATGAGCATTTAGTTTGATGTGCATAACGCTGACCAATTCCTGTCCACTGATTAATCAACAGACTTCATAGTATCTCTTTTCTCTGGTGCCCTCTGGTGGCAGTGTGCTTGTATGCTGAATTTTGAGTTGCACTGCTGTGGTATTGCATTGCATGCTATTTAAAACAATTCTTAGATTCATCTAGAGTTCATTTACTGTCCTCTGAAATGTACTTATTCAGTCTGAAAAATTCTTTTACAGATGTATGAAATTATCCAGGATTTTGAAGCTCTCTGGCTTGAAGGGTGTGATTTGTGGAGAACCTATTGGTCAAAAACACGCTTCAGGGCAATCTCTGGAATCAGCCATCCATCCACCCACCCATCCGTCCATGTTCTTTCTTTTTCTTTTCAGGCACGGGGAGGTGGAGCGTATTACAGCTGCCATAGAGAGGCCGAGACAACCTGGACGTAAGCACCTCTGACAATATGTCTTTGGCCTGCGGGATGAAACCGGAGTAACCGTAGAAAACCCACAAAACACGTAAAAAACATAGAAACTCCGCACAGAAGGAGCCCTGCAAAACAGTGGCTTTGAAACCAGGAGACAACGCCGTCCTAAAAATTACGAGCCAGCCAGGAGTCGAACCTAGAATCTTCTGATCCGTAGTCAGACGCGTTATCCATTGCGCCACTGGCCCGCTGAATCTTGGAGGCTCCGCTGCTCTCTCTGTGCATGTGGAGCCCACCAAAGGTCAAAGTTCTGACAGTCCTCCAGTCACCTGAACTCATCTCCACTGAATAGTAATGAAAGGACTTAAGGACTAGAAAAAAAAAGATCATATTTGAAACATGGTCTAATAATACCATAACTGCATGCATGCTGTCATCAAAACCAAAGCCGCGCTAAGGTAAGCGCAAAGTTCAATTTGTTTAGTTTACTATATGTTTTATGAAAAAAGTTGCAATACATTATTTTTTAAAGCGAAATAACAGTATCTTCATCACTGCTCCTCACTGTATATTAGTATTTCTCACTTTACAAAGTATTCAGTCTTCCTTTATGTACTGCTAATAACATTGATTTTGAAACTGACCATCTCCCAGTACATTACCAGCTACTATAGCTGCATATACCATTATCCGTCACACCATGGTGTTCAGCTGTAGCAAAGTGTCCTTGTTAAAATGAGCCTGCAATCTCCATGGCAATCAGCGAGTCTTTTCTATATGACTGCATACTTTTCAGATTCAACAAAGAAATCATTATGTGGGCTCTCAACTCAGTGTCCTTGAATTTTAAGAATAGTTTGATGGAGAGAAAAAAAAAAGTATTTGTAGCATAGTGTGGCTTCTGCACTGAACTCACAAATTACTTGATGCTGTTGGGTATGCTCCAGTGTTAAATCTTCTCTCTGAAACGTCAGTATCTCTCTTCTCCAGAAATACATTTTTGATTTATGTGAGTATCCAGTGGAAGAAGTAATATCAGCTTTCTGACGCTGGTGATTCTGCAGAAGAGTCATCATCAGGCTCTGTGATTCATAAAGCAAAGAGTAGCTCTGTTTCAAGCCTCAACACTCAGAGCAAGTCGTGAGCAATGCAGGAAATAAAGGGGCTTCCACAGTATGCAATCACACCTCAGGAATAATAAAATCCCAAATGCACAGATTTGTGTCAGGCGGTGCAGGGATGTGTTGTCAAGTGGGATTTGTTATGAAAACACCGTGGAGCTGTTAAATAACAGATATTAATACATATACGGCAAATGTCTCCATGACAGCATTTTCACTAATAAACACAATTAAATCGCGCACGCACGTCACACCGTCAGTGTCCATGATATGGGCAATTATCTGCACTCTGTCTACCATCCATTTATCCATAATTAGACAGGAAACACCTGCAGGGTCAGGTGCTAAAAATAGAAGAGTACAAGAACAGATCAGAGTGTTTTTTTTTCTTTGTGTTTGTTCCTTCCAGAACAAAGTATCCAAGAGCGTAATTTAAGACAGTTCGGATAACTTTTAACTAATTCAGAAAGCTGCAATGCACCAACTGAAATCTTAACTGTTTATTTCCAGAACTATCTACTATTTTTTTTCTCCAAAAGAACATTTTTCACAAGCGGGGGCCGTGGGGGCTTCATGCTTCTATAAAAGGAATGCATTTTGATTGAGTCTGCTGACGCAGGAGCTGTGGGTGTATAAGAGATTACACTCGCCTCTGTTGCGGTGGACACATGGGGAAGCAAATGGGTTGGTGAGATTCTGATTGCCTCTCGATGACTGGAGACTCTTGGAAGAGCACAAGAGATGAACACAACTGAGAAGTTTTACCTTCCCGTTGATGGCATCCTCGAAATGTTGAACTCTCTCACCGGGCATCACCAATCGAGCATTGCGCACCCAGGTCTTCAGAGCGCGTCACTCAGTCCAGTGCTCCAGCACCCCAAAGTCTCAAACATACCGAAGACGGGCATGGGGCTCGTCAAAACGGTTAAGGGGTGCTGGAGACAGCAGGATACGAGAATAGTTGCGAGTAGATCCTCTAGTTCTGGCAATCGGCAAGTGTCAGCTGATCGACTCGCGAAAAGATCCGCGGACCTGCTGGAGCTGGGTTCGACCAAGCCCAGAAACTGCCATAGAATAGTTGTGCTTGGTGCGCCCAGAGTAGGTAAAACAAACATCCTCCAGCGGTTCTTGGGTAAAGACTTTGAGGAGAGCTATGAGCCCACAATCGAAGACTTCCACAGAAAGCTCTTCCACATAGGAGGGGAGGCATACCAGGTTGATCTTCTGGATGCAGCAAGTGAGAGGGACTTCCCTGCAAAACGCAGATTATCCATCCTTACAGGTCAGCAAACAGCGCTTTATTTTTATGTATTTATTCTTTTAAGGCATGGTCGACCAGTTGAATGTTAACATATCATTGATAATCAAAGTGATGCTCTGTGTCTCTCCAGGTGACATTTTTCTGCTCGTCTTCAGTTTGGATGACATGGAATCTCTGAATGAAGCCTGTGAGCTCCTCGACGAAATCAAAGCTGCTAAGGCAAAGCTGCTGAAATTAAAAGAGCCGGCAAGAGTGCCGGCTGTTGTATGCGGCAATAAAGCGGACTTGGACTCGGAGAGAGTGGTGAGACACTCAGACGTGGGGAGATTTCTCGACGAGGATATCCCACTCTTCGAAACCTCTGCTAAAACCGGCACCGGGCTGGACGCGATGTTCAGAGCCCTTGCCTCTCTGGGTGGACTACCTCAGGAGACCAGTCCATCGCGACATCAGGTCCTACCCATCCTGACCTACCGGTCGCTGTACGTCGGCCAGCGAGGCAGGAGGGGCAGCCGTACGCGGGTACTCTCCGCGCCCTGTGCCGCCGTGGACCCTCTGGCGCGCCGCCCGAGCTTTAACAGCGACCTGCGGCTCGTGCTTGGATCAAGCACCAAACACAACAAACCCGAGAAGTGTCAGATTCAATGAATTGTGAGACTACTCGACAAACAAATTGTAGTAGTATGCTGCAATATGGTTTACGTAAAGAGTTATACTCTGTTGCACCTGGCTGGACCAGTGCATTCTTATATTGTTTTTGTATATACCCGCATCATATAATCCTCTAATAAAATTTAAATATTTCTAACTATGCGGTGTGCTTTGTGTCCTTGCTTTCCATCATTCCGTTTGTTACTAACATTTAAGAAACTCTTCGCAGATAGATATTGTCAGGTTACGCACATAAACGTAATCAGTCAATCCTCTCAGAGTGATGATGTAAAACCTCGCGGGAGCGTGTGGGAGGGGAGGTCAGCTGCATGAGAGGATGATTCAGACGCAGACCTTAAACGTCGTCCAATATCTACTGTCAGACTAGAGAGATTTTGCACGTTTTAGAGCGCCCACGGCTTTGTGAATGGCTTCGAGGACCGAGGTGCTACAATGCCTGTTCCTCAGCACCGGTGGTGTACGCACTTGTGTGTCACCATGGTAAGTTGCAGGAAACAATGAGCGATAGCGTGTGATTATTTCAAGAGGGGGAGGTGGGCGAAAGGCGAGAGACGGAGTGAAATCAGCACCATGGAGAGAGCCCACTCAGCCTCTAATAGCACGAAGTTCAGCATATTTGCTTTTCAGTTGGTTGACAGGGGGCACAGTCACTACTTACCATTTAGATTTTGAGATTTATCAAAATATTTGGGGTATCCGTACGCACTGGGTGCTGTTTAATGTTAAACATGTTTTAACTTAAAATAAAAATTAGAGCTACAGGTTTTTTTTTGGAGGGGGAGTGGGGGTTATTTTATGAACTTGGAGAACTAAAAATTAAATAAAAATAGAGAGGAAATATCCTTAATTTCAGTATTTGTTTGTTTCAGTATTTGTATTTGGTAAAATGCATCATTCCAACATGCCTGATGAGACGCTGATGCCGATTTTGTTGCTTTGGATGTCTACAAAACTGGGAGTGTACTGCTAATAAAAAGTTATTAATACTGATTTTCTTAAATCTCACCTCTGGCATGTGCACTAAATACAATTAAGACTAAAACTAACACCAATACAAAACTAAAAATAAACGTTTTCAAACAATGAAAACTAAACTGGAACAAGAAAACCCACTGTGAATAGAAAATAGAAAACAAAGTCCCTTTATTAGTCCCACAATGGGGAAATTTTAATGCAGTAGCGGCAGCAATTGTTCAGAGAAAATATATACGCAGCAAAAATACAATAAATACTATGAGCAGAAACTAAAAACTACTATGAATTACAAACTAAAAGTCAAAATGAAATTAAAGGTATTTGCAAAATACAAAACTACTGAATCATAAAGGTCTTCATTTACAGACATAGTTTATGGCAAATAAAGTCTTGGAAGTACTCCTTTTAAGGAGATTAGTTTCTCAAGGTAAGATTCATTCCTTTAAAATAGAATAACTTTTTTTTCTTTTCATAAAAGTGAGTTTAATTGTATGCACGACTGAAATGTGTTTCCTCAGTACCACATTTCATAGATATTTATAAGGAAATTACAAACTTACAAAATTAATTTATGTTCCAAGAGAGCAGAGCTATACACATAACCCTTTCCCAGCCAGGAAATTACTATTCATCCAGATGGTATTATTTCCAAGCACCGTATGTGATAAAACATGCAACACCTGCAGTGATATCAAAAAGTCTGACAATGAACTGGGAGGCCTTTCTTGATAGAACATAATTTTTCTCTACCTCAAAAACGCATCCACTGTATATTTTTACAGGCAGCAGATATTAATCATAGACATTTGCTGAAACGCCTCTGACATCAAAACAATTTCCTGCTTATTGGCAGAGTTATAATTATGTTTAAATGACAGTATCGGCAGCAATTGAAGGTTTAGTGCAAAGTGCTTCCGTTCTGGTAATGACAGCACGATAGCATCTGGAGACTTAAATCCAGGTCTCATTCAAACCAACACGGGAGGCAACACAGTGATAATACAATGCACTCAATCACTGCTGGGCTGCAGTGATTTGAGATGGGCAACACTGAGGAGGAAAATTCTATTAGCTGAGGGTTGCAATGGCATGAAAAATGATGAACAACCTTCACACATTTAAATGGTGTAGCGCTTGAAAGAGTGAATCTGTGTATGGCATCTTGCTCAAACACAGAACCTATTGCTTTTTAACTTTTTATGTCAGCCACAGGCTTCTCTGCTCCAGAAACATTACTGCCGTTGAAGGTTGGAGGCGTTCTTTGTTTGTCCACCAGCAGCAGAGACAGAGCTGTCCGCTTGTGGCTTTTGAGAAATTTGTCTTTCCAGCTCCACCAGCAGAGCTGGAAGGATGCTGTCTAGTAAGGCCAGTCCGTCCCAAGAGCACCTCAGACCCCTGATAAGGAAAGAAGACAAAAATGAGAGGAAATTAAAATGTAGAGTTTCAGTCAATTGGTGGATAAGTGGATTGACAGAAAACCAACCACCGTTGGTCAGGTAGAAATTATTTAACCTTCAAGCTCCTCAAATACAGAGGAAATGCTTGTTTTTAACTTAAAGATAAAATTAAAGTTATAAGCCACCTGTCATCGAGAATCAGCTGTCCGCTCTGTAGCAACTCTTGGACGCCGACAGACGTGCCAAAAACTTCAAAGAGGCCTTTTTGTGGGCTAAACAACTCCCAGTGCTGTGAACATAACATATTATAAAAATCTCTAAATACTGAACTGCAGAGACAGAAAATACAATGAAGGGCTTATTTTGTGTGCTTTACCTCATGATTAATGCCCTCGGTCATTCTCATTCCCATCACCAACACCTCCTCCAATCTGTCAAGCAAAAATCTTTCATAACTTACAATGATTACACAATAACAAGGACAAGACAGAGAAAGCAAACACACTGAATGCGCGTCTGATAATAGCATCTCACAAGGACAGAACATTTGAGAGAACAAGCACATGTACCACGGCCTCAGCACTCAGTGTGTTACATTACACTGTAGACTGGCCGAGACTTGATTGTTATATTTCACATGCACAGATCATTTCTGGGCATCTGTCTCGGCCTGTAAGTGCAACAGCGTACAGTTCAAGATGGCTGAGCGGAAGCCGCCTCCGTGTCCCGTGTCCCCTCTGCTGCACTTCGCGAATCCACACGTCAGGCTCCAGAGTCTGGGTCCGGACCTCCCGTACAACACCTCCCTCCCCCAGAAGAACAAACCGCCCATGTGCTCCTGTAATGGAGGCCAAAAAAAAAAGAAAAAGTGAAAAAGTAATTTCTGCATGAGTACACCAGAAAATGATTTATTGCTTTAGATCTAAATATTACCTGGGCCAACACCGATGTATTGGTTTCCTTTCCAGTAGCTCATATTGTGCTGACTCACTGAACTCTATATAACAAAAGAAATACATTTTATGAGGGAGTATGGTGAAACTCAGAAGAGAAACCTGCTGTATTATGGAGCTATGAGGAGGACAGAAATCTAAACACAAACCAGAAAAATCTTAAAAATAGGACTCAATAGACTCTGTGGGGGTGGGGGGATTTGCATGTCACTGAGTGAAACAAGTATCTGATCCTCAAGCAAAACCTGACTTAGTACTCGGTGGAAAAACCATTACTAACAAGCACAGTAGTAAGATGTTTCTTGTAGTTGGTCACCAGGTTTGCACACAGCTCAGGAGGGATTTTGGCCCACTTCTCTTTACAGAAACTCTCCAAATCCTTTAGGTTTATTGGCTGCTGTGAGTTTCAGCTCCCTCCACAGATTGAGGTCTGGAGACCGGCTAGGCCACTGCTTCTTCTTCATCCACTCCTTTGTTGCCTTGGTGATGTGTTTTAGGTCACTGTCATGTGTAAAGACCCGTCCATGACTCATCTTCATGTTGGAATGGAAGAAATTGATGTACTTTCTACACATAACGAGTTCAGATTAGGAGTATCTGAAATTGAGTGATTATTTAATTGAAATCTGTGGGCCACATGGGCGCACAGCCAATCTGTGTGAGCCAGAATTCTGGCTGCGCTATAGGCCATCAAATATTTATTTCACTCAGTGACACGCAAATCAATTCATAATGTTAATGGAATATAAAAGTATGAGAAGGTTCATATTGAATCAGATGATCAGTAATTTATTTTTTTTACACTGAGGACTTACATGTCTTGCAAAGTTCGACACCTCATATTGCTGAAAGCCATGCTGGTGCAGTGTCTTCCTGGCCCACTGGTACATCTCTGCTGTCACATCCTCAGCGGGCATCATCACTGCACCGCTTTGGACTTGTTTAAACAGCTGAGTGCCTCGCTCCAGGGTCAGCTGGTACAAAGACACGTGGTCATCACACACCCTCAACAGCTCAGACAACTCTTTTGCCCAGGATTCAACGGTTTGTTTGGGACGTCCGAACATGACATCCACCGACACCCTACCAGGGCACAGCCTCCTGGCCTCTTCAATAGTCTGCAAAGCCTCGTGAGAGGTGTGGTCTCTTCCCAGAATTTTCAAGTCGTCATCCTGCAGTGACTGAAGGATTGAAAGTTTGATGATGCTTATTGCATAATACGAAAGAAATTCCAACCTATCCCCTCAAAATCAGATTAGTAAAATGTTCAGTTACATTTTGGAAATATGACATAAGAGGTTTTTTCTGAATACTTGAGGTGCAAAGTAAAATTTCAGAAGGCTTCATTAAAAATACTAAAGGTAATGTGTGCAAAAAAAATCAGCCGTTTCTGAGAAAGTCTGACTTGAGACTATATTTTCTGTGATGAATTTCCTATTGATTACACTCACCTGGACCCCAATGGAGAATCGGTTCACACCGGCACGGCAGTACTCCTCTAACTTGGACTTTCCCACAGGAGTGGGGTTGACCTCGAGTGTGACTTCAGCCTCATCCGGGAGACTGACCTGCCTGGAAACCGTCTCGAGGATCGCAGCAAAGGTGGAGGGGTGGGCCAGGCTCGGGGTCCCACCACCAAAAAACACTGAGGTGATGCTACAAATGAAAATCAAAGTTTGATCTGAGCTGCAGGTTGTAGTAACTGACTGCAAGGTTTAATAAATGCACATACCAGGATACTTGACTGAGCCGCAGCAATGTCTCAGTCTCCCTCTGAAGGCACTTAGTCATGATGTGGTCATTGTTCTCTTTGGATATGTACTTATTGAAATTGCAGTAGGAACATCTCCTGAGACAGTAGGGCCACTGGGGGAGGAAGAACTTTATAGTCATGACACAGCCCACTTAGTGAAATCAGGTGAGTCAATATGCAGTTACGGGCAGTATATGTGTGACTATAAGAAATCCAGCTCACATGCACATAAAGAGACGCCTGCTGCGTGGTTTGTGGAGCCGCTGCCCGTTCAGACGCATCCTCGGTTGCTCCTCCGCCAGAGAGGCAGCGCAGTCGTGGAGACAAGACACGGCCGACTGCATCAAATGTGCGTTTCATCATTTTGGAGACAACCTTTTTTTTCTCCGGCGGCAGATTAAGCTGTCTGAGCTGAACGGGAGATTACCCCATAATTACTGACACAGACACGGTATACATTTCTATTGCACCAAAGTAGCTAGAAATGAGCATAAAGTCACTTCACATTTACACGTTTACACTATTTGAAGGCGCCGTCGAGCCGCTCCAACCGGAAATAAGTGGAGCGATTTCCTCTTTCGCTGTTTCTCAGTTTGTCCACATCGGGGCGCTGTTTCACCACAGCAAGAAGCCCCCGAAGCCCAGGAAGGGTTTCAACTCTTACGTACTGTTCATATTTAATGCTTTCACAGAATAATTCCACAATATTAAGTGTTTACTCTGAATTTTGAACTTACAGATCTATTTAAATTGTACAAATAGCCTGTCTGACATAAATGAATAGATTTATGATTTATGATTTTAGGAACACTCATTTTTGGGGAGAAAGATCTATTTTCACACAGTAGCATGTCCTGTTTTACCTAAGACATGAAAACATTACAGATATTTTTTAAATATATTCTCTTGAAAGTGAAAATGGAAAGCGCTTTCTGGAACTGCTGCGATTTATTATATAACCATGTGTGACCTTGTGTGTGTCATTAAACACTGTCCTCACTGCTATATCATAAAAATCTTTATAAATACTGTTAATTATCAATATTAATTCAACATTAATTTAAGCTTAGAACCCAAACCTTTCATATTGCAAGCTAGTCTGTTGCAGGAAAGCTTATGTTTGTGGGACTTGCACGTGTGTTTCCCACATTCACTGAAATGGCAGCTCAGCTCCCTTTCTAATGTTTGACACCCAGCCCCTCTTTTGAGCTCTGTTTTAATCTCAGTTAACTCAGAATAAATAATTCAGATTTCTTTATGTTTAGATTATCTTGAGGGCTGTGTGCTCCAGCTGGGATTTAAACCAGGAAACTTCCATCTGTAAGGTGACAGTGGTAACCCCTGTACCACTGTGCCACCCTAATACCAAGGTCAAGGCACTCTTTGTATCACCTCTGTTCCTCATGCGCACCATATATTATAACTCCTATGTGTCATAGTCCTGGGTCTGAGTGTCTGTTTCCCTCCCAGTGTGTTCTTTGTTTTGGAGTGTGCATTTGTATTTATTTATTTTTTGGTCTGTGAACTTTTGTATTCTGTGGAATTTATACCAGCTGTAATTAAAGACTTGCTTTTAGTTATTGTGTGTGTCTCAGAGTCTTTTGTTTGGGTCCTTCCTGCCTGCCCCTAACAATTTTGCTATTTCACTGTTTTTTGATTCTTTCATTTCTCTTCAACAATCAGCAGGTGCCTGTCTCTGCAGGGAGCTGACAGTATCAAAGGCTGCCTTGAACTGTCCCATAAAGTACACAGCGATATAAACTGATAAGCCATAAACTAGCCCATCAACATTATTAATACACTCATTGGCTATTTTATTAGGTTGACTGTTCATTAACACAACTATCTAATCGGCCAATCACATGGCTGCAAGTCTGTGGATTTACGCACGGAGCCACGGTAAAGATGACCTTCTGAAGTTCAATCCAAGGATCAGATTGGGAAAGAAAGGTGATTTAAGAGACTTTGTTGAGCAAGGCTGGCTTATTTACTGGGATTTTCCTACATATCCATCTCTAGGGTACCAGAAAATGGGCTGATAAGGAGAAAATATCCAGAGAGCAGCAGTTCTCTGGGAGAAAAGAACCCACTGATGCTAAAGATCAAAGGAGAATGGCTGGACTGTGTCGTGTCCATAGGAATGCAACAGTAACCCAAATAACCTCTTGTTACAACCAAAGTACAGAAAATTGCATCTCTGAACTTTGAAGGAGATGGGCGACAGCAGCAGAAGATCACACCAGGTGCCACTGCTGTTAACTAAGAGCAGGAAACTGAGTTTACAGTTGCAGCCTGCCACACATTGTTAGTTTACTTTTATCATATAAATATCAGAATGAAGCACATACAGGTAACAGATAAAACTGTGAAAAAAATACTGGTAATCCTTGCCCAGAGTACACATGTTGACTTCTGAATACTGATGTAGAGCACGTGTGATGGAATCGTTAGGCTGAATTGCTGCGGGCACAGATGATACATTAAATAAAGACATGGGTCCATAGTTGGATGTCCCACTAGCACGGGATGGAACTGACTAATAAGCTATTGATTTCCCTGAACCCTGGTGCACAGACAGTAACATACCCTAGAATTAGCACTTTAAAATCAGTTTATTTTAACTGAGTATTAAAAATAAAAATCAGGATTATAATCAATAAATGTATTTGAGTTAAGCGCCATCACAGATCTGAGTTTGGTGCTTCTCATCTTCAAATGAGTCAGATCACCACTAGTTAATACAGATCAAAACAAATAAAATGTACATGTATAACTGCTCTCATTTGAGATAATATTATTTCCAAAAATGTGTCAATATACAATTATGAATTTGGTAATAAATCTAAAGATTTGATTGCACATAGATGTCAATAAGTGTGAGCATGCTCACTGCCAGCTACCAACCCTGAGGGCATTTTCCGCTTAATGTAAAATCTGGTGCTCAATTACCTAATCAGCAGGGACAGTGAGGCAGACAGAGGGAACAGACAGGAATATGTTTCCACCGAATGCAAACGTGCTAAGTTGGTTTAAGGAAACGTTTGAGAAATTTCCATTAAAAAAACCTGAATCTGTCCTGTAAACCTGTTAAATGGATACAAGGAAGAAAGGTAAGCTTTTGAATTTTACATATCTATGGGGGGAAAATAGCCATGCAAACACGGAAGAGACTTCGACTGGCACAAAGACACTGAGGTGAAAATTCTCATGTTGCATATCAGGCAGGGACTGTGGGGGTGAATTTGAAAATTGCATAGAAACACAATACAAAAACTACACTCCATAATCAATAGAATGGATAATTGTAAGCGAATACAGTATTTTTCTTTGCTTTCTAGAGGTGTTACATCATTCTCAAATGATTCCACCTGATTGTTTTTCTTTTTTAAATAGGTGGTGCCATAGAATTGAGGCTTATGGTGGTCGGTAGCAGTGGACCTTCTCAGTTCCTGCTAACTAATGCCATACTCGGAAGTGAGGTGTTTTCTAAGGATGTCAGCAGCCTTTCTGGCAGCACAAAGAACAACGGCGAGCTGGCTGGTAGACGAGTGGCAGTGATCAATGGTCCAAACATCTACGATAAGGATATATCTAAAGTCAAGAGGAAGATGGAGCTTAGAAGGTCTAAGTGCTTATGTATACCTGGTCCCCATGCCTTTCTTGTTGCCTTTGACCTGGAGAAAATCTCCCCCAATGACATGAGAACCTCCAGACTGATGAGGGGACGCTTTGGGAGACACTGTCTGAGACACACCATGGTCCTCTTGGCACATGAAGGAAATCAGGATAGAGCTGCCTTGGAAGACAGGGTGAAGAAGCGGGACTGGCATCTGAGAGAGCTGATCGAGAAGTACGGCGGACGCTTTCACCTTTTCAACAAGAACTGGAGAGACCGAAGCCAAGACAGAGAGCTGCTGAAGAAAATAGAGTTAATGGTTGCCTCATTAGGTGGGGGCTACTTCTCCAGCAAAACTTTCCAGAAGGCAGAGGAGTGCGTAAAGAAGGAGGAGAATAAGCTCAGGAAGCAGCGGGCAGCAGAGATAGAGAAGGCATGGGGTGAGATGGAGAAGCAATATATGGAAGAGGAGCTGTATTTCCAGAAGGATGCCTATACGGCCACTATTGGCGCAGAGATCAGAGGTCAAGCAGAGATCAACAACAGCTGGCTCAGAAAGTCCCTCGCAAGAGGCCTGGGGACGGGTTTTGTTGTGGGGGCTGTGATGGGTGCTCTGGCTGGGTCTATAGAGGGCCCCGGAGGGATGGTTCTTTACGGTATCATCGGTGGTGCAGTGGGTGGATCGGCGGGGGGAACGGCACAGGTGGCAATAAAGCATATGGACAACAGAATGGCCCCGACTGCCAGACTCAACTTCAACTCAATCTTTATCAACCGCTTCTTTGCGGCTCCTCGTATATGACAGCGCGACTGATGATCTGATGGAAATAAAAACTTTATCACTTGCTCTTTGTATCCAGATTCTGCTTAGGTAGCTTTCTGGCTTAACTGACAACAAAACTGATAACCACATTAAGCTCTCTTTGAACTGAAACACAGGTATCACACCCACGTAATACCCAAGTATTTCCTTTGTTTTGTGTGATTTTCATTTCAAACACATTTTTATTAAGTGTTGTATGTCAGTGTTTTGGAGCAGAACCTGAAAGACACAATGACAAAATGTCACAGCCCATTCATACTGTAAAACCAGTCTATTATAAATAAATAAAGCTGTGGTTTTAGCACAGTAATGGGTGCAGTAGTTGTGTGTGTACAATTTACATTTTATTCAAATTCACCACTTCCTGGCATCTTCCTGTGAATGAGTTCAAGTGCAGCTCAAAGAGGGTGGAGGGTAGGGTAGGGTGGAGTCTTAGCTGAACATGCCATTGTCTGAAGCACTGCCCCTTTTTTACACAACACACATACCTGCTCAATGTGAACCAGAGAAGTCTCTGTGTATTATTAACCAAAAACACAATTAGGAGCAGCACAGACGCCGATCGGTCCCACTTGGAAAAGATCTGCTGGGTAAGATGAGATCACATTTGCCTTAATAGCTTTCAACCTGAGTGTCTGTTTTCAAAAAGCTACCTGTGTGCTGATTTCCTGAAAGTCCTCTGAACCCTTTATGAGCATGTTGCATAACCTAAACCTGTTTCCTATGTGAGTGAGTGTGAGGGAGTCTGAACTGAGGATTAGACATTACAGGTAA
>VUQK01022239.1:0-14103 GCA_015106715.1 Bujurquina vittata | reverse complement strand
CCTTTATGAAGGTTGTGGGTAAACCAAACACGTTTTCTAAGGGGGAGGGGAGAAAGGAAACTGAAAATGGGAATAAGAATTAAAGGTAAAAAAAAAAAAAAAAAAAAAAGAAGAGTTTGAGAATTTATTGGTTTTGCCTTTGCTTTGAGTCGTAGCTTTCTCGTGACATAAGAAAACTATTTGGCTGCTACTTGTTTGACTGCATATTTAGCTGTGTGGTAGTCTCACAGTGAACAATGAACTCAAGCAGGCTGCGACAGTGATGATAAGAGCACACAGAGACAGAAAATTATTACACGGGGTAAAGTTCGGTGTCAGCGCATGAAAATGAAATCGCATGTTCTGTTCTTTTTGCCTCTTTGGTCATGAAAGTGATCCATTCTGTGTGAAGACATGATGTCATAAGAACATGACGTTCTGAATTCCTGTGCAGCTGGCGTGAACATATTTCCATTATGAGTAAATGCTCATTCTTTAACGCCTTTAAGCTGTCAGCGCAAAGCGCGCTACTGAATAGTCGATCATATTTAATATTTGTTTATAAAATGCAGCACAGATTTTTAAGTTACGTGTCTGCATGTGAAATTTTGTGGCTCGTACTTTGAGTAATTTCAGTTTCAACTACGGTTTTTCTTGAGCTGTCCTGATTTTTCCATGACATCTATACACTCATTGGATACTTTGGACCCCCTTTTGTCTTGAGAACCGCCTTAATTCTACAACTGTGTGGGTCATTTAAGTGCAGTGAACTAATAAAAAAACACTCAATAAAACAATATGAAATAATCTGAGCTTTGTGATGGGTACACTGTGGTCATTTAGGGATGGGAAATACTCAGGTACTAGTATTTCTCAGTACCTACTACATACCCCACATCATTACACCAACACCACCAGCCTGAACTATTGATACAAGGCAGGGTTTATTCATCCTTTCATGTTGTTAATGTCAAATTCTGACCCTACCATCTGAACATGGCAGCATCTTTTGTTTTTGTCTAATATTGGTGAGTCTGTGCAAACTGTAGCCTCAGTTTCCCGTTCTCAGTTATGGCAGCCAGTGTGGTCTTCTGCTGCTCTAGCTCATCTGCTTCAGTGTTTCATGTGTTCAGAGATGCTCTTCTGCTTAGCTTGGCTGTAGCGAGTGCTTATTTGAGTTACTGTTGTCTTCTCATCAGCTATGAAGCAGTCTGGCAATTCTCCTCCGACCTCTGGCGTCAACAAGACATTTTCAACCAGAAACCGACGCTCGCCGAATAGTTTCTCTTTTTCAAACCATGCTACGTTCAAATTCCCTTAAATGACTTTCTTCCCCATTCTAATGCTCGGCCCCAACTTCCGCAGGTCAACTTGACCATGTCTACATGCCTAAAGGCATGAGTTGCTGCCATGTGACTGGCTGATTAGATAGATAAGAGCAGTTAAACAGGTGTACCCACCAATGTGGGCGGTGAGTGTATGACAGATAGCCATCTAGTAATATGAGTAACAATGACTAGTACTTGTGATACTAGATGTGTACTGTTGTAGTCCTGAAATCGGATCCTGAACGCAGGATTTGTGAAACATTTTCAGGTAGAACATGTTAAAAATAGAAATCTACTTTCTGATTTTATTGTTAATAAGATAGCCTCTTCACAGTTGCTTATCAAATGACTTCGACTGGCACTTCTCGCATTACGTATCAGCTTTGGTTTGCTCTCTGTGCTTTACTACTCAAACGCAACACTCCCTCAAGCACAAATGTAATCACAAAGGACTTCAGTGCAAACAGGAGGGAGAAAAACACTTTGTTTCTTACGTTTTTCTTTTGTGGATAAAATTTCTTTTCAGATTATGGCCTCCACAATCAGCCTGCTCCCTGAGAAGCACCTCTCGTGCTTTCTGTGTAGGGACATCTTCATCAGCCCAGTAACCATACCATGTGGACACAGCTTCTGCTTGTCCTGCCTGTGCAAATATTGGACACGACATCAATCCAAATACTGCCCTCACTGCAGGAGAGTGTTCCCCAACAAGCCCGACCTCAGTGTCAACCGCATTCTGGCAGAAGTATCTGAAAACTACAGGAAGTCTCGACCACAGAAACCACCTGATGAGGAAACGGTGCAATTTTTTTTTTTTGTTTGTTTGTTTGTCTTTTGTCAGTCATCCAATCACAGGTGATCTAATCTAATAAATCTAGTGTATTTGTGTGTGTGCTGATGCACAGTGTTTCACATTTACAGGTTATGGATGTTACTCAAATGATTCAGGAAAGGCTGCAGAAGATAGAAAGGCTCAAGTACTCTCTCGGGCTTCAAAAGGTGAGTTGAAATCTGTATAAACCATGAACACACGTAACATAATTGAAATCTTTTTATTTTTTCTTACAACTGTATATCATTAAATGATGTTGATGTCCAATCAGAACTCTTACCTCAGAGAGGTAAGAGAGAGCCAGAAGATCTTCTCTGCCCTTGTAAATGCGATGGAGAAGAGCCACAAAGCAGTTGTTACTGCGATTGAGGAGAGGCAGAAGGAGGAGGAGAGCCGGGTGGAAAAACTGGTGAAAGAGATTGAACAGGAGATCGAGGAGCTGAGGAAGGAGACCAAAGAACCCGACCCTCAGATCTCTGGTGATCAGAGCGACGATGTGAAGCAGCCCGCCATGGTAAGCATCTTCCACTGCAGAAAGCATGCTGATGATGGTGGTGCTGAAGCATCAGTGTAAAGTCATTCCAACACTGTGTACCCTCTCCTGTGAGATGAAGGACTGGTCCAAGGTTACGATAGAAACAGATCCTTGCATCGGGGTGACCAGGAGAGCGCTGTCAGGCGTACTGGACGAAATAAAGGTAGAAGTCGCCAGGCTCTCCAAAGCTGGTGAGTAATGCTGCTTTAATCTTGCATGCATCAAATCAGTCTTGCGAGATAAATTCAGTGACTTTAATGTTTATTTTTTGGGTCGTTCCTTTTTTAGAGCTCAAGAGAATCGAGAAATACTCAGGTAAGACAGATGCAATAGAGTGATTACAGTAACCAATTACATTCAGAGCTGTTACGATCCGGAATATCAGACAGTGCAGTTTTTTTTCTTAGTTTTGGAGTTTTGCAGTTTTACAAACTGAAATAAAATCTCTGTGCCAGATATCCACGCTGTTTGATTCATTTCTCTCTTTTTCTCTTTATTTTTTAAAAAACATTTTTACTTATTTTTTTTAGTGGATGTCAACCTAAGTGCTAAAACAGCTCACCCTTTCCTTTGGGTCTCGGATGACAGACAACAGGTGAGGCACACAGATAAGCTTCAGGAAGTACCGGATAACCCGAAGAGGTTCGACCGAGTTTCACACGTGCTGGCCAAAGAAAGCTTCAGCAGTGGGAGATGCTACTGGGAAGTGGAAGTTGGAGAAAAGATAGAATGGACCCTAGGTGTTGCCAGACAGTCTGTAAACAGGAAGGGCAAATTCACAGTGTGCCCTGCAAATGGTTTCTGGACTTTAAGCCTTAAGGCTGGAGGCCAGTACGTTGCCAACACTTCTCCTGTCACCCCGCTGGCTCTAGAGCACCGACCCAAGAAGTTGGGAGTTTTTCTGGATTACGCAGAAGGCCGTGTGTCCTTCTACTGCGCAGACTCTGGAGTCCACATTCAGACCTTCACAGATAAGTTCACAGATCAGCTTCATCCATTCTTCAATCCTGGTCGCATGCATGGTGGCAGAAATGCAGCTCCCCTGATCGTCTGCTCAAGTTTTTGCAGCATCTAAACCTCGTACAGATTTCCAGTTCCAAAAGAGTTCTTTGTTGGTAGTGTTTATCCTGGATGGTTAATGTGTTAATGTATTTTACAATGAGCCACACTTTCCCTGTCAGAGCAGGCTACTGAACAAGATGGTGCAAAAGGACTACGTCAGTACACTTGAAAAACTTCAATGAAACCCATAAACAGACTGAAAAAGAAAAAGCGTGGTGGAAAATAATAGCAGGCTCTCATAAACGAACAAGTGAGTGAAAGTAGAAAAGGAGGAGAAAAAGAGGATTGCTGAGTTGGATGGATGTGCAGGGGCTGCAGGGTTGGGACAGAGGTTGACGAGAAGCAGGGAGAAGGGGGGGTGGGTGGGGTACAGCAAAACAGCAGGGCATTGTGCCCAAACACCAGGCACTGGGAGACACACTCAAACACATTCACGCATTCACACACTGAAACGGTCGTGCACAGAAGCGCATGCTTCGGCCCACCGCCACACAGACTCACGCTGGCATCTCGCAGGGCAGCCCCATCTCAGTCCACTCCTGGGTGTTGGAGCTGATCACCCCTCTTTGCTGCAGTCCACCAACCCTCAGAGGAAAGAGAGAGACAGACAGACAGAGAGAGAGCCTCCCTTGCTCTCTGGCCTTCCTGTTGACTGAACTGAATTCTCAGGGCTTTCATTCACAACTCCAGGCATTCACAGCGGATCCACAAATCCTAAGGAGCTCCAGACAAACAATAAACTGGTGGATCATCTCCAGGGGGAGCAGCGAAACTCCAGCAAACTCTGTTTAAGGTAAATGTCCCTAATAATATTCATTTTATTAATAACAATTGGATATTTTAACATTTTTCCAAGTGTCAGTAGTGTCTTGATAGTTACTTCAAAACACATGTGCTATCTTTAGTTTCCAATACTTCTCTCATTATGTGTTCACCAGTATCACTATTTATATATCATCACAGTGGGAAGGATGTTGGAGGCAGCTCTTTGAGATGCCATAAGCTGCTTTTCTCCCACTGTAATGTTTGCAAGACATCCGTGGAATGAGGCCCAAATTTCAAAAACACGATCTGGGAACATTCAAGGGCCTTCTGTGGTCTTTATGAGGACTATCTGCTGTCATCTTCACCAAATATCACAATAATCTGTCAAATGAACACTTACTGGAGTCCAAACTGTTCTAAATGCGTCCCACTGGTCCTCAGTGTTCTGCTGTGCATGTATTGATTTTGTTCTGGTGGATTGTATGAACAGAATTGGTAAAATTGTAGCTGTAATAAAGAGATGGCACAGGTTCTCCTGGCCCACTCTTCAAGCTCTCATGAAAGCTGCTTGTGTTCAGAGTCTCCTCATGTTTTTCTGAGATAATCCACTCACCCTACAAGGCGTAGCTCGACACCCACAGTCGTGTCAAAGAACGCTATTCTCTGTCTTTCTCACTGGAATCCGACAGGCCTCTCAGCCTGTTTCCAAATATTTATGATAAATATATGCTCTATTAGTCTTCTCGTGCTTTACTAATGTTGTGCTAGTGTTCGCTGTTGTAAATAACAACAGTGCGTGACGTTACATCCACTCATAGTAAGTCTCTGTGAGCTTTTCTGCAATGCTTTTACGATTACCAAGAGAATAACTCGATTGGTGCGACTGTTTTGTTTTTTCTTAATTTCAGGATATCGGTCCTCGTCAGACCCAAGCTGACCTCATCAACCTCATCCCCCACAGACAGGATCTGGTGGACTACGACATTTCTAGCACCATTTCTTTGCAGGACTATACGTTGGCCCAGTGCAGAGACTGATATAACAGAGACAAATCCATCTAATTCAAATAACACCTCTCGCCATGGCCACCACGGGCATGCAGTTGCTGGGTTTGATCCTGTCCATTGTGGGCTGGGTGGGTGGGTTAATAGTTTGCGCCATCCCCCTGTGGCGGGTGACCGCTTTCATCGGTAACAACATAGTGACAGCTCAGATCATTTGGGAAGGCCTTTGGATGAATTGCATAGTGCAGAGCACAGGTGAGATCCAGTGTAAGGTGTATGATAGCTTGCTGGCTCTGCCCAGTGACATGCAGGCTGCCCGCGGCCTCACTGTGTTCTCCATCCTGCTCTGTGGCCTGGCTCTGACTCTGGGGGTCCTAGGAGTCAAGTGCACTAAATGCATCGGCATTAACAGCCTTAAAGCCCGTATTGCTCGCATTTCTGGCTCCCTTTTTGCCATCGCAGGGTTCCTTTACCTTGTGCCCGTCTGCTGGACGGCCCACTCCATCATCAGGGATTTCTATGATCCACACGTGGCAGCTCCACACAAGCGTGAGCTCGGGCCTGGCCTTTACATCGGCTGGGGGGCGTCAGCTTTGCTCCTCATTGGGGGGTCTCTGCTCTATGCGGGGTCAAGTCCTCCCGGCATCCCGGGCTCGCCCACTTTCAGCAGTGGCGAGAGCAGTCCTCGCAGGGCACCTGCCACACAAGTCAAAGGTTATGTCTAAAATGTCTGAAGGCCTTCCACAAATCCACCCCAAATGACGACAAACCTGTTTTTTCTCCTCTTGACATTGATCCATGTAATTATTTTTTATTAAGTGTTACTCCACTTTTATTTTCTTTGAACAAAAAAACCCCCACAGGAGGCTGAAAACTGAACTCATTTTATTATTTCATACCTGATATCCTTCCGTAACACTTTTCTCTGTCTGCCAGTAAAATACAATAAAAGTTGTATCCTCTGCTGAGGGAAAATGGTGTGTGTTCACGTTTTTATGATTAAAAATATAAAAGCTCTTTAAAAAAAAAAAAAGCTGTCAGTTGTGTGTCTTTAATGAACACGGAGTGAAGTGGTTTTACAAGGAAAAACTTTGACTCGTTTACGTAAACACTTTCTGCTGAATGGAGAAGAACAATAGAACAATGGAGACGTGTGTGCATTTGCGTGTGGCCCCATATTTTTCTGTGTGCGTGTGTGTCTGTTGCGCTATCTTCCATGTCGTTTTTCCTATCACAGCTACTCTGTACCAGGGACAAAGAAAAATACATGATCTTATTTTCACTACATAAAGATCCCCTTTATTCATGCAATTTTCTTTTTGGGTGAAATATCTTAAACTTGGGTAAATGCACTGTAGTTGTAACTGGCATTTATTGCACACTGTAAACTGAAGTGTAGTTTTTGTCCTTTCTTTCCGTGACAGCAGAAGACAGCGCAACACAATGCCACTCTATAGAGCATTACAGCACCACAATAACAATAGTCAACAGTGTTCCAAGTGCCAGGTAGTGACTCATACATGACCTAAGTAGGTCTATACCAATGCTGGTAGAATAATGATGTGAATACTATAAGTCTGTGGTGTTTTACTGTACAGCTGTAAAGGGGAAAACAGAGTGAGACAAGTGCACTTGTTACATTGTAAATAATGAATGGAGTGCTTTAAAATGGCTCAGCGGTGTCAACACAATTCTGAACAATGACACAAGGAAGAATCAGAGAGTCTCACTACATGAAGGTGAACTAATGAGCTAATGAGTGTGTCATTCACCAGGAGAGAATAATTGCACAAGTCACTGATGCATTTCAGAGGCTTCTTTGAACAACACCATCCTGTGTCCAGTTCACCTGAGATCTGCAGTTGTAGTCAGACGTTTACATGCACTCATCATGTGCACGACTGTCATGGTGTGGAGACCTTCCTGACTTCTGTAAATCTACAATTCGTCTTCTCAGAGCTTCACTGAGTTACTTGGACTTTCCCATTGTTCTGAGTATTGCTCAATTCAGTGAGTGCTGACAAATTATTTTTATGCTGGCAAAGAGAAACTGACAGTTGTGTCATGATCATTAATGAATAGGTAATAGCCCTTGCTAATTAAAAATACATTGCATAATCTTCATCAAAGATTTAAATGAGTAAATATTTAATATATGTATACTTTTGGCCATGTGTGAAAAATAAAAATTCAAACTTGTGCACCCAATTCTTGTGTTTTAAAGTCATTAAAGAAAATTTAACAAGAGAATGCAAGCAGCTTGGAGCTGGTGGAGATGACTGATATATGGCTTGGGGATGGTGGCACTAACAAAAAGACAGGAGGTAGAGGTGAACCCGGCAGAGTTGAAAATGCTAAGACTTTCAGTGTAAAAATTAGTGGTGACTCCAAGGCGGAGCAGCTGAAAGAAGATCAGGAAACAATCACTGTTGTCAGTGTTAAACTGTTACATATAATCAGATTATTGTGACTGTTTTGATCACGTTTTTAGGTGACTTGTTGCAGAAAGATGACACCATGAAAAACAAGATTGTCACAGGTGTATGATTACGCGTTCATGCTGTTGCCCCTTGAGAAACTTTAAACTAAGTGGTTAATTTATTGTACCATGTAGCATATTTTATATAGATTTCTAAAGTTATAATCAGGTTGTTGTAGTTTCTCTCTAAAAAAAAAAGTGGACCAGTAATTGCATATAAATGCCGCTAGAGGGAGACATTTCATAAGTGTCGCTGTTTCTGCGGCGGAAGTGGGAAGTCGGAGGGGCTGTACCTGAGCGTACAGCTGTGCTCCGTGGCTAACAGGACAAGCTAACAGCTAACCTCCGCGGTGAAAGTATCGGGATCCGCTGATCCAACAAGAAACATCGACAGCCACTCTGAGACTCTGAGTTTAACATGGGGAAAGGCGGAGGCACATTTGAGAGGCTTCTTGGTGAGTTAATGGCGCATACATCAAGTTAAGAGTAAAAGAATCAACTATAAGCCAGATTGCGATGTTTTCCAGCGTATTGTTTTGACAGACGATCGGGCTGTGGCTCTCAGGCCAGCTAGCCCTTTTTTTTCCAGCCTGCTAACAAATTCGCTGCCATTGTTCGGAGGCCAAGAAATGCTAAGAAGTTAACTAAAGCAACCAGTTTTAGCTCGAAGTCTGGTCAAGTTCTTGTTATCAGGCTGCTTTTAGTTAAGCTAACCCAAGCTGTTGGTGACTCTCAGATGTGTCCCTATGCGGTAGTATATGGTTAGCAGTTAACACCTTTACTGCTCCATATCCAAGGAAACTGGGAAACCAAACATAACGCTGTTATTCGTGAGACACTTAAGAACGATAAGCGTTGTCCTGATTTATTTATTTTTTAAAGACCACAACAGGTTGATTAGCTGGCTGACACCTGTTTATAATTAGCAACTTTGGTAATCTGTGATCCATGTATAGATGTAAGCTAACGCCAAATGGCTAATAGTTGCTTTTACTCCATGACTAATCTTAGTGGGGGAGCGTCTGTGTCGTAGCATGCAGCGGGTGCTTGTTTCAACAGTTAGCTTGGATTAAAACCGGTCCAAGCGAATTTCCAGTTGTGCAACAACGAGTTACTGAGGTTAACAAGTTACTTGGGTTAACAAGAATGGCTAGGTTAACTTGTTAGAAGGCCTTTGGATCCTCCAAATGAAGTTTTAGGTTCTCAGTCCACAGCTGCGTCTTTATCCACATTACCAAATATGGTGCAAGTATGCTATAAACTAAACTATATAAACTAATCATTCCCAGACACATCAGAAAATGTATTTTTAGTTCAGCTGCAGAGTATTTCGCCTCCTTTGCCAAACCAAATACCATAATTGAGGCCTAAATATTGTTTTAGGATTTGCAAACAGGCTTTTTTACTGTTTCTGTTAAATTAATCAAATGGGTTATAAAACTTGGATTGCATACTTATCAGTGATGGAAATCAAGAGATGGTTTCAAATCTTAAATCCATTAAATCAAATACGAAACGAAATTGTGCACTCAGATCTGTATTAAAAGTCTCCACCACACATCTGTAGGATAAGTTTAAGACTGAGCTCCCAAGTCCAGCGCACCACAGCCTCATGAGCTAGTAGAGGCGCTGGTGTCCCTGCTTAAACAGGAAGGAAGTGTTGTGGCTCCAAGTAAGGTCCTCAATGAGATTTACAGCAAGATACTTAAAGCTGGAGACCGCTTCGACTGCTTATACCCTGACGTGCAGGAGTGAAGGGGGGTCTCTGTCCCTCCTGGAATCCACAATAATCTCCTTTCTTTTCTGGATGTTAATGCACAGATCGTTATCTCCGCACCAGCTCTGCAGTCGCTTTACCTCCTGTCTGTAATCAGACTCATTTTTGGTGATGAATACGTTTCAAAGTATACCCTTAAAAGATAAAAATCATGCCACCAGACAGATCTAAAACTGAATAATGCATGCCTCTAACCTATGATCACTTTTACAGTTATTTCTTCAGTGTTTTTCTCAAAACAAAATGTCAAACCAACTTCAATAGGGCTGAAACGGATAATCTTGAAAATCACCTTTGTAAATAAGTTTTAGCCAAAACTCCTCAAGTGGAATAGTTTTAGCTACACCTAGTTCAAATTCATTGAAGAAAATACTATGTTATTACTTTTGTTATTTTTTAATTTTAAAAAATTAATTGAATTTTTTGTTTGCATCTTTTAATGTATTTCTAATATTTTTTTTTTAAAAAGGCTTAAGTGGTTCAATGAAAAATCTCCAGAATGTGCCTTTTTAAAAAAAAAAGTTAAATTAATCGATTAATCGTCAGAATAATCAGTTACTAAAATAGTCATTAGTTGCAGTCCTAATCTTCAAATCACTGACCATCATTATTATAAGTGGCTCCCAGCTTAAGATGTAACCAGTAATAGAATGATATTTGGTGCCTGAGAGTTGGGCAGTTTTTTATGTATTTTATGATTTGCAAACAGGTCGTTGGTCATTCTGAAAGTTGGATTACGTGCCACTCACGATTAAGAATGCAAATCAAAAACAGGTTCCAGGTACTAAATGTATCAAAATCGTGTACCACCACCAGGCTTATCAGTTCCTGTTATCATTTCTGTCCTGTTTTCCCGACAGCTCCACTGTGCATAATATTTTTTCTACCCTGTCTCTGCATGGAAAACCTGACAACAGAACTCACAAAGGCATTGGTTTCAATAAAATATTACAGATAATTATTCCTACCGATGATGATTTCTGCAGTATCACAAGGATAAACAGATCAAACTTGTTACTTTTCTGGCACATTAATAATTTAAATTCTCATAGAAAACAACATAGCAGGACTAGATATTTTGTAGCGTTTCTATGAAGCCTGTATGATGTGGAAGAAGATGCTGTTCATCCGTAATCCTGGGGCAGTTGTCTGTTGCAGATATTGTGTGGAAGCCATTTGACAGCCGTGCATGTTAAAGCTTTCTTTACTCATCTGCAGATAAAGCTACCAGTCAGTTGCTTCTGGAGACTGATTGGGAATCCATCCTGCAGATCTGTGATCTCATTCGACAGGGAGACACACAGTGAGTGATTCTGCCCTCTAGAGCAGCTGAAGATAAAAACAGCTTCGACTGCTGGGTTTACTATTTTGAAATAAATATAATTGAGAATACATTTTACCCATTGGATTAAGCAGTATGTGTTTGTCGTTGCAGAGCTAAATATGCTATCGGGGCAATTAAAAAGAAGCTGAATGACAAAAATCCACATGTGGCTCTTTATGGACTAGAGGTAAGACGTATAGGAAATATACAGACAATAATACAAAGTAATAGTTACTGGTAAACCTGTAAAGTTTCATTTAATGTGTGTTGGTGTGTTCTGTTGTCACAATTTTTGTCACCTAATTGTGGGAAAATGTGGCCTCACTTTTCAGGTCCTGGAGTCAGTGGTGAAGAACTGCGGCCAGACAGTGCACGATGAGGTGGCGAGTAAGCAAACCATGGAGGAACTGAAAGATCTGCTGAAGGTGGCATTCATCTTTACTAAATAACATTATGCTCATTCTCTGGTCATTTTCCATTGCACTCTTCTCAGTGTTGTTCAGAAACAGACTTTGACATTTTTTCACTTTAAAATTTAATTTGCTGGCAGAGATGGGCTGAAGCAGCTTCTTTTGCCTAATCAATGAAGAGTTTGGTCTTTGAGCTACCACACAGTAGCCTCATAATCAAGTACCTGATACTAAATTGCATTTTTCTAAATGATAGAAACACGGGTGGGCAGGTTTATAGAAGGCTTTCCTGCTTTTACACAGACCTATTTCAGCTGGAAGCTTTACAACCTTTCCCCCTTTCTCTCATGCCTGCTCACTCTTTCAGCTGAATTACAGCATGAGATAGCAATATTTGATTGGATCCTCACTGTATCATGTGACACAGGCTGCGCAGCTCATGCTGGTATCAGCTTCCTGGTGATGTCATTGCCTCGTGACAGGAGTGTTTGTTCAGATGAAAACAAGGGACTTCCCATCTCGCTTCTTGTCACCAAATACAGTGTTGATGAATTCAGCGTTTTTGAATGTCATCTGACAATAGGACATAAAAACAGGAAAAGCTTAAAGGTCTTATTTTGTTGTTGTTGTTGCTGCTGTTGTTGTTTAAGTTGTTGGTTTATTTATTTATTTATTTTTTGCTTTGTGTTGTTTTAATTTGGTGGGATTGTTTCACCCCAGAAGCAGACAGAACCAAACGTCAGAAACAAGATCCTCTACCTGATCCAAGCCTGGGCTCACGCCTTCCGCAACGAACCGAAATATAAGGTGGTTCAAGACACCTATCAGATCATGAAAATGGAAGGTAAGTGTACGAGCCATGTGCGCTTACCTGAAATGAAAGCTAAGGATCTCTGAAAGCCTGTTTGACCCAGATAAATGCTTTCTAATACTGGGTGATAACAGTTCAGATCTGTAATGATTAAAAACTTAATCAGATAGTTTCACTATAAGCTGCAGAGTTCATTTCATTTTTGAAGGTACCTTAAATAGCAGTTATTGCTTCTTGTGACTGTTTAATTTCTACAGCTGTGGTTCAGCTTTTTTCTGTTTGTTTTTCTTTTGTCTGCAGGTCACGTTTTCCCCGAGTTTAAGGAGAGTGACGCCATGTTTGCTGCAGAAAGAGTAAGATATTTTGTGTTTCTTGTTGTAGTGCTTTATTAACCCTCTAACACCAGGCGATCGCCACTGATTCACCTCTTACCTGCCCTTACTTGCTGTGAACAGCTGTTTAACCGAGCGTATCGCCTCTGAGACGTCAGATGAAATGTACTTTGAATTACCGTAATTGTGACCTGACCGTTTGTCCTATCGGTAAAACTTTTTCTGAAAGCTTAGAAGTTGCACTTCACAGCCAACATAGGGTTGTTACGGTAATTGTTTCCAGAAGTTCAGAAACGGCGGGATATTTGAGGTACATTCTGTCACCAACGACAGGTTCAGTATTAAAGGGTTGTTAAGTGAGTTTTATGAATTTTGTGGCATACTTTGAGAAGTAGTTGAGTAACGTGATGTCTGCTGTGTTTGTCCAGGCCCCTGACTGGGTTGACGCTGAGGAGTGCCACCGGTGCAGAGTCCAATTTGGTGTTATGACAAGAAAGGTAGGTTAGGCCTGCTTGTAAGGGGTTTTATGGTTTCCTTCATTCATTTGATGGTGTGTGTGTGTGTGTGTGTGTGTGTGTGTGTAGTATATGCTCTCAGCGCATGTGTGGAAATCAACCTTGTTGTGTGTTCCATGCTTTTCCAGCACCACTGTCGAGCCTGTGGCCAGATTTTCTGTGGCAAGTGTTCGTCTAAGTACTCCACCATTCCGAAGTTTGGCATCGAGAAGGAAGTGCGCGTGTGCGAGCCTTGCTTCGAGCTTCTTAACAAGTGAGTTCTCGGATATGACAATGGAAATGGCAGACTGAGTGTGAACTCTTTGAAATGTGGTAGTCCTGGATAGTACAGTGTTTTTGTGTCCAGCAACTATTATAGTGCTGCAGCAGATTAGACATATTGAACACACGACCAGTTTTATTGTGTCGCCTGCTGAAAGGCAGGGAGACACTTAAGGATCATTCTGTTGTCGGTCTGTCTGCCTGTCACACTTTCAGTAATTCAGTAACCACGCAACATATTGACTTCAAACTTTGATGATAGATGCGTATTGATCGATACATTCAACTGCAGAGCAAAGGAACCATAACCCTACCTCCATCTTTCATTCATCTCTCAGCTTTAGCTTTTAGCTTTCAGTATTTCCAAAGTCAGATATCTTTATCAATATTGAATGAAATTATCTTCATGTATGAAATATAGACAGTTCTACACAGGATCTGTTGAGAAAAAAAATTATTTACTGTAAAAATGGATTTGGCAGCACGGTGGTGCAGTGGTTAGCACTGCTGTCTCACAGTTTGAATACCATCTGGAAGGCCCGGGTTCGATTCCACCTTGGCCCGGCGTCTCTCACTGTGTGGAGTTTGCATGTTCTCCCCGTGTCTGCGTGGGTTTCCTCCCACAGTCCAAAGACATGCATGTACTGGGGTTAGGTTAATTGGCTAATCTAAATTGCCCATAGGTGTGA
>VUQK01022232.1:16887-33895 GCA_015106715.1 Bujurquina vittata | reverse complement strand
ATAGAAAGCAGAGAATAATACAAAACACAAGACATCATCTATATAACACATAACACAAACATAAAATTACAGTAACGATAGGACACTAATAAAATAAACAAAGTAATCTACATATGAGTGCACCTCCAGTTAGTTTTCAGCCAAACTTTCAGAGAGTTTTTAAAACTAGAATAGGTGCCACAGTTCCTGACATGAGCTGGCAGTGTGTTCCAGGACTGTGTGCCTCTAATGGACACCACCATTTGGCCAAATTTTGTCCTGCGCCGCTGTACATTGCAATCACCTCTAGTCAGTGCTCTTGTGTTTATTGTATTACTTGTTTTTTTACTTATAAAATACATTAAAGGAGGAGGAGCAAGTCCATTTAAAACTTTAAAAATAAGGCAAACATCCAAAAAAATTTGGTAACTGTCAAAATCCAGAATATTGTGCTTGTTTATGATGTTACAGTAATGATATTGTAGAGGCTTTTTGTCAAGAATTTTCAGTGTTTTTTTAAAAAGAGACTTTAAGGGCTTCAAAATGGCCTCTGAAGTTTGAGACCATGTGGTATAACAATAAGCTATATGACTGAATATCATGGCATGCATATAAGCCTTTGCTGATTCTGTTGTCAGAGAAGGCCTTATATGTTTGAAGTTTGACAGATTATGTTTAATTATGAGTGAAAATCTCTTTACATGCTGCTTAAAACCTAGACTGGAATCAAAAACTACTCCAAGGTATTTAAATTGATTAACCACATCCAAAGTCACTCCGTTGACCAACACAGATGGTTGGTTATATATATACATATATATACATATAAGTATACACACATATATACATACACATACATCTATACACACACACACACACACACTCCTACACACACACACACACACGCACACACACACACACACAGTGAGTGGTCGCTCCACGCCTGTCCCAGGAATGGTAGACTGAGTAGTGGCATATTCACAGATGAGTCTTATTAATTGTTAAACCAACTGCTTGATGGACGTGCCAGATGGGACAGTGTTTGAAATACAGCTGGAATTCATGGCAGCTGATCAATCACTGCAGTGTTTGATCAGATTTCAGTAGGATCATTAAGACAGCTCATTTGTTCTTTTAGATTTAAGATTTTGAGTTGATTTAAATGAACATTGGCCATTTCACTTTAGCATTAAAGCCATAGACTGACAAAGGACACAAAAACTCCCTAAATAGTATTGTAAAAATTAAAATCCTTTACTTTCCATTACAGCTTCATTTACCTTGAGCTGCAAATTAGCTTTTCAATAGGAGACTTTCAACCCACAGAGAATTATTTTATCCCCTTTTTGAACATATTTTCCTTAGCATCTGTTTTCTTCATTGTTAATGGGCTGTTTACTCACAGCAGACAGTGACAGTGGAGAGTTTCGGTAATCGCTGCACCTGCTAACGTTACCTTGTTCCACCATGAGTATTAATTCGGTGTCATGGGTGCGCCCCACAGTTTGAGAAACACTATTATAAAGGATGGAGAGTGCCTTACACTTGCATTCTTTTTAATGGCCATGGAGGTAGCAAAAAAAACTAGTTATCTATGTGGCACCATAGATAGTAAAAACATGGACGAAGCTTCTGGGGTCAAAAAATTTGAAGCCAATGCCAAAGTGCCGTAAACTTGCATTCTGTCTGAAGGCCACCGCATGGCGACAGATGTGGTTGCAAAAAGACTTCCAGTCCCATAGTAATCTATGGAAAAACAGCTTTCCTACTTGACCACTGTAAACAGTTTCCCGATGATTTTATGGGCTCAGCTACCCATTTCAGGACATAATTTAAAAAAAAATAACGCTTATTTTTTAAAACTTGGTCATACTACATTTCAAAAAGGAGGAGTATCTGTGGTATGAAAACACATGCTCACTAGCTAAAGAGTTATCAGTCATAGGTGATTAGCCGCTGAGCGTGCAGTTTCGCATGCACACCCACCCCTCCTCATCACATCTGTTTTTTTGCAACACAAGGCTTCAAAACAGGGCTCTCTGGCAATGTCTTTTTTCACACTCACTAAGGCTACATCCACACGTTTGCGGGTGTTTTGATAAACGTTTAGGGGGGTGGGGTGGGGTCTATTCATTTTGGCCTATTGTCCTCACTTAAAAGGCATCCTAGATCACTGAACATGGAGCTTTTGAAGAACTCCTGGCAGGGCAAAGATCTTTTAAAACAGTTTCTGAATCTAAATGTGGACAAGGAAAATGGAGGTCTTGTCCTGAAACATCAGAGGTGAGCACCTTTAACTCCTCTTTTAACATCAGACTGTTATTATTTGTGGGGTTTTTGTTAGCCAAATGGTTAGGGTTATATTGCCGCCTGTTGCTTTGGTATACCCTTGACAGACCTTGAGGTTGTTTACTGTGGACGGAGACATTTTTCAAAAATAACTCTTAAAAATCTTAGTTTTCCAAAAATGCCCATGTACATGTACATGTGGACATCCCATGCCTTATCTGGAGTCAAGACAATTTCAAATGCCCAAAAGCTGGTGACTTCCTGTGACTAAGATTTCTAGGTGGCCTTTACAGAGTCTAAAACACGCCCCAAATTTAATTAACTTTTAATCCAGTTCTGCTTCATGATTCTAGACATAGTTTTTTGTTGGCCTTTAAGAGGAAGAAGATGAGTTTGAAAGCCACATCCCTGCTAGTGCAGCTCTTCTTTCATCTTTACAATTAAAGGGCCGAACTTTAACACTGGCATGACTGACCATCCATAAGAAACTACCTCACCTAATTTGCAGCTGCTCTGCGAGTCCCATCTAGCATTTCCAAACACAAGTGACTAGGCAAGTTTAACATATCATTGTGCATACAAGAGAACTGTGTGCTAAAAGCATCTGCATCAGTTTCCTGTGTGAAATAGATTCAGTCAACTCTCGTGCATGGATATAACTGTGGTTCACCGAGCTTCCCAAAAGTGCCAAATTTCATCCACACCGTGCTTCCAGCCTCAGAGTAATTGAAAGTATTTCACTTAATAATTGATGCAAGTGGTTTACCATTAGGCAGTTCAATCAATGCAGTGATTGAGCAATAGAGAGAGGAAAGGAAGAGGTCAAACCAGCAACTCATTCAACTCGTGGTTTTATGATTTAATTCTAAAATTAGTAGACCATTTAAAAACAGACGTGGAGCGTTTGTTTCATATTTAAGTTTGTCCAGCTTCCACGATCCACTAATTCTGAAATGCTTTTTGGAAAATCCCGGCCAGCCAGCCAGGATAATATCTCCTTCAAATAAAACCCAATGTGCCATTTGTTGCTTTGAAACATTTACTTTGAATTATTCTGTAAATCTTCCAAAGCCGACCGCTTCTTTTTCTCTTTCCATTTCTCAGTTGTGGCTTATTTGTACACAGCAAAACACAGTTGGACATTATTGCGAAGGAGATTCCTTTGTTGTTGTTGTTCCAATAAGGCCAAAACCAAACAAACAGAAATACAAATAAGACACGAAAGATTCTGCCTTTCCAAAGAAAATCACTGACAGAAACTCGTGTAGCTGTTGTTCTGCTAACAACTGCTGCAAAAAAAAAAGATTGTTGCTTCCTGCCAAGAAAAGTAGAAAATATGTCTACTCTAAGCTTTAATTTACAGTATAGAAAAAGAAGATACCTGCTTCTCCTTTGCGCCATTTCCAAAGTTTCATTGAGTACATGTGTTCTTTGCTTTCACTTTGAAATGTTGTCATTTATTTGGTAGAAAGCGTTGAATTTGGAAGTGACTCCCTATAGTTACAGCAACAACCTTCATTTTTTTCCTGTGCTGAGTCTTAGTGTTATAGTTTAAAACTACAGCCCAGTCTCCATAAACTATTTTCCCAAAGCCAGTGCAGCTCCCACACAAGTATATTAGCAACATGCCAACAGCTTAGTCATTGCAACTCTCTCTGAGGTTGCTCAGAGGAACATGAGAGTGAAAAGTATCTCTGAAGATCATTTAAATGCAGATCGAGGTCGGCAATAAATCCCTTCTCCGACTCATCCTTACAGCGTTCTCTGTACATTAGGCCAGCTCCAGGTGCCATTACTGCTCAGATGTTATTATCATTAGCTGGATTTAACGTGCATGATGCCCTTTCAGTGGGAAATAACTTCATCCTGATTGGGTGCGTGGTGGATGTGACCTGAGGTTGCGTTAAAGCACGTCTCGCCTGGCGTTTCTATTTCACGCCGCGTCACCTCGCCTCTCTTGCTTCTCATTAACCCACCGAGCCTTCAGAGGTGGCCCGCGGCAGAGCTGCACTGCTTCTTCAAGGCGGGGCGAGACTGTGTGTGCGTGTCTGTATGTGTGTCTGCAGAAGGTATCCAGCTACTGCTGACGGGCTGCATGTAGGAAAATTAAAATGGAAGCCAGAGGAATTGAGTCTACATGATGCTTTGTTTCATTCTTTTGCCATTCCCCCTGAATTCTGACATGTTCTATGGCATTAAGTGTAAGCTTTGCAAATATTTAGTAATAATATAAAATACATCCATTGTGAATTTATCGGTGCACTTTTTGCATAAGCATAGCATGTATAACTTAAAACATACTGTAGCCAACCAAGGCGGTCCGATGGAAAAACGACCTTTTTGATATGGATTGTGCTCAGCTCAGCTAATGTAAAATCAATCAGGCAGTGGAGCCGTCTGACTTTAGAGCCGCATGACCAAAACAGCTTTATGGAGATTGCAGAAAAACATAGAGGTCTTGTTTGCCTCAGAAAAACATCAGCTGCTCTCACCTTTCCTCATGTCAGAAAGGCTCGTTTTACTCCTGGGACCATGAGAATTTCTGCTGATTATATACACGGGAAGAATACAGAGGACGGGGTCATGGTGGTACTCTAGGACCCCGAGTGGATTTTATCAGATAATTTCAGCATGACTGGAGTAACTTTTTGTAAGCTTGCTTTTTGTTAAGCTCGCTTCTAGCTGCAGAGTTTTGGTGATTAATTGCATTCATGATTGTGCATTATAACGGGGTTTCCATCAGAGAAGTCATTAGATCTGACAGTTTGGACATTTTCCTTGATTTTTAAGTTCCTCATCATTTTTTATTTGTTGAAACATCTAATGGTAACAGTAGGCTAATACTATATGTTGGCTAATGTAAGGGTTGTAGCGTTTGAATTATTATTATTTTTTAATCCTGGTTGTGTAGGCCCAGCTAAGGTCAAATTAGACTTGTGATAGGCTGACCTTAAACACTGATGAAGGTTTACCATAGATGTGTCTTAAATCAAATACGTCCGTGCTTCCTATTTTGAGTGTAAAAGTGATTTCAAACACAAGGCATAACTACACTGCCAGCACCTAGAATGGGTCAAAAGGTTTAATTTGGAACGCTCTACATATCTTACCCTGAACAGTCACCTTTTTACTACATAACAAAAGCTGCATCCAGGCTGGAAGCAATTCGCTTGTCACACATTGTTTTGAAGCTGACTGCTGGACACTTGCCGACATTCCAGGCACCAGTTACCTTGGTAACTCTCTATTTAGTGGCTGGCATGTGTCAGTCAGTGTGTCCTGTGTTCTGATTGGTAGTCATTTCCCCTGGGGTTTTTTAAAAAATTATCTCAGATCTCTTCTACTTCACATCGGCATCGGTTATTTCAGCTGCTTAGAGTCAGTGAATGCCCTTTACTTTCTAGGGTCTCTGACCACCATGTCAATTCTAATCACATACGGTGTGTATGCAGCTTAAAAAGTGGGGTCAGCAAAAAAATTGCCGACAGCACAAGGCTGATACATTGTAAGCAACGATGGCAGGCCAGTGCTAGCTGGCCAGTGCTAGCTGGCCAACTAAATAGCTTGTATCAAATATTTATTATGCACTGTACATGTGGCATTCTTTACACTTCTCTTCCAAAATAGTTGCCATTTTTGCTACATAATAAAAGAACAGGGCCCAACAAAAATCTTTGAGACAGCAAAAGGGCAATACATTTAAAGCAACGATAACAGGCCAATCTAGCTAACCAGCTAAATAGCTAGCACCAGATTTTTATTAAGGATTCATGGGACATGTGGTGTAATTTTCTTTGGTTTTTATGAGTGTTAAATCGGTGTCTTTGTTGCAGAAGAATCTTGTTTTATGTGTGGTCAGTGGCTAAGTGGGTAGTAAATCTTCACAAAGTACAGAACAATAATCGCTGACCTTGTCTGGTGTCGAATTTTTAAGCCTAGTACTGATGCCAATATTAACCGATTTAAAAATCGGATATTTTAATATATCTGATGATATTTTTTTCTGTCAGACACATGAAACATAAACAAACTTCCCTAATATTTTTTATGTATAGTTATTTATTTACTTGTTTAAGTTCTGCACGGCTCTGTGCAGATTAGCTAATTGCCGTGTTTGTGGCAATCATTTATCCACTAGTGCCCTCTAGTGGACAAATCAACATATTTTCACTTATCAACTATAATAAATGTTAATGCCAGGAACTGTCAAATGGTTCGTATTGGCTGATAATATCAGACAATTGATAAATTAGTCAAGCTCTTGTTAGCGTCCAGTCATCATTTCTGCCTGCTGTGCTTAATTTGAGCTCGTTAAAGTTCACACTTTAAGCAAGTAAGCACATAATGTACATTGCAAATTGTATGGAAGCATCCAAAGTGAGACACTAGTTTGATAGCTGTTAGCTTGTTCTTACAAAAAAGATTAGATTAACAGATTTTACTAGAATGATCCTAAGATAATGATACTAAGCATACATGTCTCTTGTGCTTTCCGGACTACAGTGATCAGCCATACTGTTAGCATTGTTCTGTGTGTGCTTTTTAAAATTGAAACGATCAGATAGCAGAAGCTATGGCAAAAAAATAAATAAAAATTTTAAATACCTTCGTCCATCAGGGGTGGAAAAGGGGGTGAAAGAAACTCCAATCATGCTGGAATGCTCCTTTAAGGCCCATCTCACATTTCCCTATCAAGCGAGTGTAAAGAACAGCGTAGCCTACTTTCCAGCGCTCTCCCTCCCCTCAGCAGAGAGCATTCCCAGGGCAGCAGCACTCTGCAGTGGCGCTGTCCTTGGTGCTGAATTCAGCTCTCTGCTTCGCAGTCACGGCACAGCGGCAGACTGAGAAACCCATTTTTCTCCAATGCAGAGCAGATTTGCTTTCATTGCGCCAAGGACAACACATGCCAGCCTAAATATGGAAATCCCTCTCTAGATTTAGCAAAATAGCTGGGGTTATTTATGCATTTGGAGCTTGGTAGATTAGATTTCATTTTGGATTTGAATGTTTGAGGAGGGATGCTATGTGATGAGCTTTTTTTTTTTTTTCCTGAAACTTCATGCACTGAAATGGGTTTCCGGGGGAAAAATGCAGACTGTGCTGCTGGCATTGGGAAAAGTCTTAATGGGCAGACTCAGCGACTTAATCTGCATCAGCTGAAGGAAACATTATTAAAAATGTTTCGAGGGAGGAAATGATCTTTTTTTATTATTAGGAGAAGATTGTGAAAATAGCTCATTTTCAAGGTCATTCCTTGTGTATATTTAGCTCATTGTATTTTTATCCACACACCACTTAATTTCAAAAACATCAGTTAAAACACAAACAAGTATTTTAAGACCGTTTCACTCCTTCTGATTGCATAACCATGCAGTGCTGCCCCAATCTCAGGACATACAGAGATTTAGTACATTTCTTTCTAAATCTCACCTTCACATATATGCTACTCTTGAGAAGCAGGCCTCACTTTTTGTGCCAGTTGAAAAGTCACCTGGCACATCCCCCATCTCCTGCCCACAACTCCCACAGCCATTATGAGGATACTTTAAATAGGCATTTGCAGTTGGTTTCCACACAACTTCCATCATTTTGGTTTTCTCAAGGCTACAAACAGGACATGATCTTTATTAGCTCTATCATTTTTCTTTTTTTTTCTTTTTTTTTGACCATGCATTATCCGCTTCTCCATCATCTTCCAGTGCCATGTTTACAGCGGCCAGCTGAGTTTCTGTCATCAGCCTCCCCGCTCTGATATGAGAAGCAGAGGAAATCTCTTTCCTCTTTCCTCCTTGCCATCTCTTGTTCCTCCATCCCTGACTCGACCTCAAGCATCATGCTAAACAGACACCAACCTTTCCTGCTACACATCACTGGAGGTCCTGGGTCTTAAGGAGAGGTTGGATGGGACACACCCACAGCAGGCCATCCACAGAGACTTCTGGATGTCTGGGTTTCGGAACGCATAGATGATGGGGTTGATTACAGAGCAGCAGGTGGCTGGGAGGACCGTGGCGTAGGTGTATATTACGGGGTAGCTGGAGTCAGCCACGATGGAGTACATGGCGAATGGCAGCCAGCATGCCCCGAAGGCACACAGGATGGCCGACAGTGTGGAGACACCTTTGGTGGTGGAAATGGCCACAAACTGGTGCTGCACTGCAATCTGTTGTGCATGGCGGAAGGCGATTTTGCAGATTTGAAGGTAGAGCTGCATCATGAGGGCAAAGACCAATAGGAAAGTGACGGCAAGCGCCACGGCGTTGTTTTTAGTGACTGGCCAGCAGATGCTGCACGTGCTCTCATCTTTCAGACAGTTCCAGCCCAGTGCAGGTAGCAAACCAAGCGTGAGGCACGACACCCAGATGAAGATCACCATCACGTATGTGAAGGTGACTGTCCGTTCAGTGTGGTAGGTCAGGGCGTTGTACAGCGACAGGTACCGGTCAACTGTGATGGCAAGGATGTTGAGGACAGAAGCTGAGAAGGCCGAGATCAGCAGTCCAACGGACAGCAACGTCACAAACTCCACTGAACTGTCAATCAGATAGGTGAAGATAAAGTTCAAGATGAGGCCCAGGCCGGCCAGAAGATCCGCCACTGCCAGCGATCCGATCAAAATGAACATCGGAGCGCGGAGCGTCGGCGTGTAGAACAGCACGGCAATGACCAGGGCGTTCTCGCAGGAGATGAGGGTCCCGGTTACACAAAGCGCAATATCCCACGGGCTGACTTCCTGGAGAGCAACGGTGGTGGTCGCTGGCTGGAGATCAGGGGTCACAGTTTGCACAAGGGGTTCGGAGGAAGAGTTGGCGGGGTCCTCCATTAGGCTCCACGTGGTGGAGGGGTCAAAGGGGTCAAGGGGAGAGGAGGAGTTGAGGCTGCTACCGCCGCCGCTACTCATGGCTGCCACTGCGGCCAAGGACAGAATCATAGCTGGAGAAACAAAGGAGGGAGGGAAAAAAGAAGAGGTGAGTCAGAAAAGAGTCGAGGAATGAGTTGGAAGTGGAGGTGGAAGGTGTCTGTTATACAGAAAAAAAAAGTAACAGAAAGATGAGAAAAGGAAAAGGGTAAAGAAAGCCAGAAGGATATGTGAAACAGAAGTGAGAGGGAAAAAAAGTTTAGAAAATTAGGGGTCACGTAAAGAAAATGAAGGGTTGAAACATCAAAACGATGAGCAGTTTGTTCAGCTTGTTAAGAAGGCAAAATAGCGCATACAATGGGAGAAGCTTTCAGTGCTAAAAGGGAGACGAAGAGGAGAGGCTGTTGTGAGAAACAGAAAGTGGAAGCGAGGAAGGGGAGAAAGCAAAAACGCCTGAGTGGATGAAGATGTGAGACAGAGAGAGGAAGGCAGAACAAATGAGGGAAGCGAGGAGGAGGAGGAGGAGGAGGCTAAGGAAGGTGATATAAGCCAGCCCCTTTCACAAAGGGACAAATTAGACTTTTTTTTTCTCCATTCATTCAATAGCAATTCATGAAAACAACCGTACACTTTTACCCTTTAGCATGCACGTCACCAGCAGCTCCTGCAACATGCTGACAGGTAATTAGCAGCAGCACGATAGCAGGTGTGAATGCACACACGCGCGCACAGAGGGACTGCCATAACTGGCAGTACTATTCCTGCCATTTTGGCTTCAAGGCAACGCGACGGCGCAACCAACACACACTCAAAATAAACACCAGTCAACAACAACAACAATAATAAGAGCCAATCAAGCTGAAATCTGGCTCGCTCCTACCGAACAGAGTCCGGACAACCACTGAGGTCTTCAGGTTTCTCACAATCAAAATCATCATCAAGTAATTCTATTTTTAGAGCATCTCTAAAAATGGTGCATGACGTCCTGGGGCATGGCGCGGTGCTTAGCTGCTGTCCTATTCACCGGTGGCGTGTGTTTGCGCGATCCCAGGCACGGGACGCGTGCGTGTGCGCCCGCATTTACATTCAGAAGCTGCTTAATTCGGATTCTGATCCGTATATGCTGCCGCTGCCGCTAATTTTAGCTCAGCACCGGCAGCCGAGCAGCCAGTGCGCGCTTTTGGCGCGGGCGCGCCAAAAGGATGTGTAGCTCCATTCATAAAAAATTTTCTCCCCTCTCGCACCTCCCACCTCAACGCCCCCACACACACCCTTCCTTCACCCCCCCCCCCATTTTTCATCTCCGTCCTCCTCGCTGGCTTTCACGCTCCTTCGCGCGCACAGATACACGCACGCATGTGCGCGCTAACACACAGCACTAATGACTGAAAATGTCCAGAGAAGGTCACCACCACCACCTCCACAGCAGCAGCACCAAAAGCCCCGCAGCTGATGCTGATGGGGGGGCTCACATCCCTGCGGTAACAGGGAGCCCCCCCCCCACCAAAAAAAACCCACCAAGCAGTGTGTCCAACAATCACGAGCCTTTACGCCGCTGCTCAGCCTATATCTCGTGCGAGTGAGGTGTGTGTGCGTGCGTGTGTGTGTGTGTGTGTGTTTTAGCAAAAGAGAGCGAAAGCCTAAATACCTTGATCAGTTTCATTGAGCTGCGGCAGTGCAGTCCCTGAGCCAGCGCGCAAGAGGGATGGGGGGAGGGGGGAGAGAGAAAGTGGGATGGAAGGAAGACCACGCCACAGAAAAAAAACACAATTTTACCAGCTCCGTGTCTTCTTCTTCTTCTTCCCCCTGCAAGAACTCTAGATGTCTGCCGCGTCCTTTATTCTCCACTTTATGTGAATGTATTTTCTTCTTTCGGGGTTCCCCCCCTCTTGTTTCTCCCCCAGTCAGCGTCGCGCGCTATATTCCTCCGTTGGCATGGTTATTAGCCTTCTGTCGGCTGCTCCGTCCTCGCGCTGCACATCCTCGGCCCCTCATTGGACGCGCTTGTCATTCTCCTCGTCTGACGTCAGAAGTCTCCGCTCCTCCAGTCCCCGTCATCATGGTCGGTGTGTGAATCACGGAGAGAGTGAGGTTGGATTAATACATCCACCTTCAGCGAGGGAACTTTGTGCATGTTCGGCGCTCGCTGCGCTGTTTATATGTAGGTCAGCTTTTCGCTGCCTTTTATTGCTGTTACTCTATTATTATTAAAGAAGAACAAAAGCCTGCCACTACCTCTACTTCAGTGGGAGCAGAGTTGGTTGTTATTTTTTCTGGACTGGAGTGGTGACAGAGCAACACTTTGCATCAATCAGTGACTGATAAACCCACTCAAAAGGACAGTGGGAGGTTTTGCTTCCTCCCACTGGTCGCACCTCTGCCTCCCACTTCAAGTTCTGCGTCACCAGGTGTGCCAAAAAACATGCAAACTACAGAATGAACAGCAATATTTGCAAGTGCATGTGCAGAAAGTATTCGCGCGCGTGTGTCTGCGCTCTGCAGCACACAGCCAGGCAACCCTGGCTACATGGCGAGATGATGCTTATGCAATCTCGCAGTTCTGCTAGGCACGCCACTGCATCACACGTGCACGCGCGCGCGCACACGCACTCCCATATGTGTCATCCCCATGCATGAAGGCAGTGTGGAGCTGACCCACCAGCTCTGCTTTACATCAGCGGCGGCCGACCACTCTGACTGACGGACCGGGCCCAGCGAGAGGTGTGCGTCAGGTATTATTTTATTGGCTGTGGCTCAGGAGGTAGAACAGGTTTGAGCGCTTCCTTGTCAAAGGAACTGAAATTTCAGTTTAAGGGGAAAGGCGCTTGTGTAAATGAGGTCTGTAGTTAGAAAGTAGTGCTCAGCGTAGAAAAATATTATGTAGATGCCATTTTCATACTGATAAGGACACAAAACTAAAGCCACATTAAATACCCTTTAGGAAAGTTTTTTCTTAGTTATTTAGCATTATTGATATATTTGCATAACATTTTCCCCACAGGAATAAAGTCAATATTGTCATATTAGTTATAAAATCTCTCCCCCCTTCAAAAAATTATAGTCATCAGTCAAATTCATCTATGACTTTGTTTATTTGTTCATTGGTGTTGTTTTTTTATAGCACATTGATTAAACATAAAATACAAGAGGTGGCGAGAGTAACCATTCAGTAAAGAAAAGTCACAGTTATTTAAGATATAATTTGTGTATTATTGACACAATATTGATATTTAATTTTTAAATATCATGGCTAAAATCAACACACAGTCATCGCGGCACCCAGAATTAAAGCTGCGAGCAGCTGTGAGAGGACCCTAGCACTTTGTTGCACGCAATGTCCTAGAATCTAATTGGAGATCATTTATCTGAATTTCAGCAGCGAGACCACACCTCACACACTCCCCCTCAGGTTCTGTGATTATATATGCCTTCCTGCACCACAGTTCTCACCCCTCTCATTTATACCTGGGAGATCTGCCCGGCCAGGTAGCCACCATCAGTCTTCGCTGGGGGCTTCCCCAAACCGCAGTTGCTTATCACTTCTTCTGCCCACTTGGTAGGGTTCAAGATTACCCACTCATTATACATCTTGTTGCTGTATATCATGCGTGAAACCCACAATGAAAATTTCATGTTTATGACCTAAAGCTTCAAAAAAAACTCTAAACGTGTAAAAATCTGCCAAATCAAACAGTTTGGGACAGACTGGACAGCGTATTTGAGCGCCAACAATTTGATGCGCTGTGGCCAAACATTGAATTTTCCCCATGGTGCTGCAGACACGCCCTTCAACAGATTCTCTAAAGCTTCGCCTGAGATATTCAAATTGAACTGAGTAAAGATCATGCGGGGTCCCCTAACAGACACAAGAGAGTCTTTGCGCTGTCTGTAAGTGCAACCATAATGGATAATGAACTTCTAATTAAGTATAACTAAGTTTGAAGTGCCAGTGTCAAACTCTAAACAAGAGCCATTCACTCATCAGTTCTCCTATGAATGTTATATTTCCACTACTAACATATACATCCAACTGTTTAATGGACTACTGTAAATTTATTATTGAGCACATTATATTAGTGTAATATGTGTGCAAATTGGTGGCTGGTATGGGACCAGTAAGCAGTGGCTGCATGGTGTAGTGTTTAACACATTCACCTTGTACGCAAAAGATCCCAGGAGACACACATGCAGCCTCAGGAGACACAAGCTAGTGCACCCCTAGTGCCAGTCCTAATCCTGGATAAAAAGAAGGGTTGTATGAGGAAGGGTATCAGCTTTAAAATCAACATGTGGATGTGCCTGGGAAATAAGTGGGCAGCTGAAAGTACCATAGAAGGGACTAGCAGGCGGTGTTGAAAGAACATAGACTGTATATAGAAGATGGCTGGAGCCACAATGACGCTACCTGTTGTTAAGTGAGGTCCTGTTATGAAGCCTACGCCAGGTTGTGACTGGGGTAAGGGGGATCTGCATGCTCAATGACTATGCCCCGCCACCATCACCACCTTTCTGACTGCCAAGATACCAAGAGCCATTTTCCCACAGACTTCTATACAATCACACTTCATTTCCCAACCTGAGCAGTCGCCCCTTGCTGGCCGTTAGACAGAACGCAGTGTTAAGACACTTCTGCACTGGCTTCACTCTTCATGCCCTACTTTTATATGCAAACTATGTTGAAGAAGTGCAAGGACAGCACAAGAGCTTAAATTGCCCCTTTAAACAGTTACATGGCAACCAGTTAGAGCCCTGCTGATATTTAAAGCTGTAATTAGAAAAACAAAGTACGTACCATTGACAAAACAAAGGCACAGGAGTATAAAATAATATGTAAAACAAAACTTATACAAACATTACTGCAAATATTTAAAAATGAAACATAAAGATAAGTTGTGATGAGATCTTTTAACTTTTAAATGCAGATACACCTCAACAACTCTTATGCCACCATACTGTTAACCACTTGATGCTATAATTGCTACAGTAATGGCCCCCCTCCACAAATCTGAATATGGATGCGTGACATCGGATGCGTGATGCAAACCACCTCCTTCCTGGTGTTTAAAAAAAAAAAAGACAGGGCTCATATTCTTCTCCAGACTTGCTGTCTCTTTCTGCCTGTCTCTCACTTCTCTCAGTTTGAGCTCAATTGCATCATCACACCTTAAGTGCAGGAAACTCCCGAGCCAGTCTGCGTACTCTGCACTCTGCCAACCTTTCACTCCTGTTTGTCTCTTTTTCTTTTTTCCTTCTTCTCTCTGCTCAGCTCTTCATCGCGTCTCTTGTCTCTTCATTCACTGTAAAGCCCATGAGACACAAGAATAAAATAGAAAAGAAGCTTGTGCGTTTCTTGATGCACAATACGCACACACACACACTTACTCCCTTCAGTGAAAGTGTTTCACTTTCCTTTTTTTTGTTATGCACATCGTTATGTATGAAACACCCCTCATGATTAGAATACAGATGAAACGCGCGTGTGCACGTGTGTTTTTCATTGACGCCCTCTCCATGTCCGACTTCATTCATCTTTCCAGCAAAGCACCATGGGTAATTGTGAGCCGTTACATCATCTCGCAGTTTTGGTATGCTTTGTAGCACAAAGCCGGTGTGTCTGTCTCACTTTCTCCTTCCCTCTCTCCCTTCTCTCTCTCTCTCTCGCTGTCTGTCTTCATCAACGCCATTTCTGCAACACTCTTCTCGCTTTCCCACTGTGATGACAACGCACGCCAAAGTCAAACTGTATTACATCACTGATGCATTTCCAACATGTGGCTCTGCTCTTCTTCTCCTCCTCCAGTCCTCGTCTGGTCCGGGATGAAAGTCACCAGAGGACAGGCGATTCACATTGAGGAGCCTGAGTTGTGTAACGTCTTGATATTTAGGGCAGTGGTGCCTGGTTATGCTTGGGTCTCACACATACTGCCATAATCTATTGTCTCGTGTGAAAACTGAAGCCTTTGGAGAAAAAAAACAAAACACTAAAAGTACAAAAATGGGTGCTGTGAGATGCGCAGGTTTGTGTTGGGTTAAATCCCCCATGCAAGCACAGGCTGGGAACATCTCAGCAGTGAAAGCGGATGACTAATACTACTCCCACTCCTTCACCCCCTCCTCTCTCGGTCCCCTCACTTTCACACACACCTACACATCCCTTCACAAAACAGCCGCTGGGATTCCCTGGAGCGTGATGCTTAAAGAAAAAAAAGTCACCTAATAACTGGTCTTTACCGTTCTTTCCTTTGCAGTCCTTTTGAGAATATCAGACGGATTGTGCTGACTTAGTGTCCCCCCCCCCACCCCATAGCAAACAGAGCTACTTGAATACTGTAGCAATCCACATCACAGCGCTAACAGTTCAACTAAACATAGAAACAACAGCTCATTGGTAATTTAGGAAATGAAAGCCAATCGGGAAAATTATGGGGTTTTTTTTCCAAGTGCAGTTGCAGAAACCATCAAACGCTGTGATGATATGGACTCACTTGAGCCCCATTGAGGTAAGGGTCTGCCTGCCTCCTCTGCTGCAGAGAAGAAGTTTATTAGAGCTTCAGAAATCACTAATTAACAGCAGCTCAGACTGGAACCCACGTCAGCCGTTCCCAGAGGTCGTGTCTCAGGCACATTTAATCTGTTCAGAGGAGACTGCATGATTCAGGCCTTCATGAGCATGTTGCTGTAAAGAAATCACTACTGAGGGACATGGATCATTAGAAGTGATGTGCTTGGGAGACGGACCTTTAGATCAGTGGAAATCTGGAGATTGATGTGGTGAGTACAAATTTGTGTTTGTAAGATGGAGAGAGGGCGAATGGATGATATCTGAATATCTGAAAAATGAAGCCAGTGTAGAAGAGCCTTAAGCCCAGCATTCTTTCTAATGACCATCAGGGAGCAACTCCTTTCATTTACAAAAAGAGGTCCAGCTGTACAGATAGAAGTCTACAGGAAAATAACCTTTTGGCTTCCATAATCCATGTCAGCAGAGAACACTTTCCTTGATGGGCTTAGTGTTTCAGCGCAAGTGAAAATCAAAACAACATCAGCTGGTGCAACAAAAGCCAAGCAAAGCTGGAAAGCACCAAGTTCCTAACAGGATGCAAACCCGTTATTTATGCCACAGTCAGTCCTCTGACTTCCTAAAGCTTCCTAATGACTTTATGGGTCCCTAAAATGGGAGTCTTATCTCACTGCCTGTGCACCAGGATAACAATGCTTGGACACCATATGGGTGGATGGCACCATGAGTGGCAGTGGCGCAGTGGGTAGGTGCTCACCTTGCAACTGGAGGGTCGCTGGTTTGAGTCCCCGTTTGAGCACATGCTGTCATTGTGTCCCTGGGCAAGACACTTAACCCACATTGCCTGAATGTGCTTGATGGTGGATGGAGGGGCGCGAATTGGCAGCCATGCTTACGTCAGACTGCCCCAGGTGTGGCTACATTAGTAGCTTACGACCACCAAATGTGATTGAGGTGTGACTGGAATTGTAAAGTGTCTTTGAGTGTCCAGAAATACATTCTTATTATATGTTTATTCAAAATAGTAATATATACAGTCTGTTGATTTCTTTTTTTTTTTTGTTTGTTTGATTGTTAGAATGCAGGGCCAGGAATATCACCAGAACTGGACATTGTGTTTTGAAATCAACAATGTTCCATAGACTAAAAATGTAACCAACATTAGCCCTTTTAGCAACTGTAGTAGGAATATGATATGACAGAATATGATGTCAAAATTTTAAATAAACACTGTGCCATCACCATGTAAATCATTTTTTAATGTTTATGTTTAAGTACATGAGAGTTTTTTTTTTTTTTTTTTTATTTTTTTTAAAAAATAATTTTCTTTTCACAGATTTTTTAAAAAAAAGGGGTCAGGC
>VUQK01022232.1:3385-16867 GCA_015106715.1 Bujurquina vittata | reverse complement strand
AATTATTTTTTAATGTTTTTGTTTAAATAAATAAGAGTTTTTTTTTTTTTTTTTTAAATTATGGTAAAAAATCAGGTTCCAGTCACAGAGATCTTACAACAAAGGGGTCAGGCGGCTGGGAAAAAAATTGTATTCCCCAGATGGTTGGCAAGTGGTTGCAGGAGGTTGCTGGCAGTCACTAGGTGAAATTGGTTGCAAAGATGTATACGATACTGTACTGGAAACCTCTGTGATTGCTTTGGTCACCAGCAGTTTGCAGCAATCTCCAGTAAATTTCTACTGAAGACGCCCACTTCTGAGCAACTACTCACCAAATACTCGCCGAGCGGTGAAGAAACTGAGACTGCAACACAAACTGGAATTGAAGACAATTCCCCTTCAAACTAAAACTTGTGCCCTTTGAAACATGTTGCTTTCAGCAGTAATGCACAACTTTTACTTAGAAAGCAAACATTCTACATTTTTGGTTTCCATTGTGCTTTTTCAATCACAAGGAGGTTTTTGGTGCAGGACTCAGTGAGCGCCAGTCAGGGAATACACATTTTTCTCTAGTGCCCATAGCTTGTCAGCAGGTCAACGACCGGCCTCTAGGCCTGTGTGACTGAGGCCTTAAATATCAAAAACTGTTTCATTCTACTGATCCTAGCACTGACTATTAAATGTCTGGCAGCATGCCATTCATATTCGAGGCTATTTGGTAGAATGATGAGTGTGGAAATGACAGGATGTTTTTGCTTTATCCAATTTTTTTGCTTCCTACTTACATCTAAACGAGTTCATTGATTTGTTAGTTAATTCTGATGTTGTCGATGTTTAAGTATGAGCACATGTTGAACTGATGGTACTGCAAAAATCATAACTTTCGCTGTAAAACTTGAAGATCTAAGACTGCTGCATCACTGACCCAGATCTGATGAGCTGAAGCAATGACGCATCTCAATGCTGATCTTGTCTCACTGAGGGGTTCCTGCATCATTCACGGGCTACAATGAGTTCCCCTTGTTTGCTCTTGTTTCACTTGAACTTAGGTCTTAGGGAGCTGTTTTTGAGATTGAATCACACTCAGTAGCACTGTGGTTTCTTTCCCAAGCAGGGGGAAAACATGCATTATTCAGCACGCTGCTGTAGGATTAAGAGGAGGACACCGACTTTTCAGGCTCACCGAATCCCCGCCGCACTGAGGATGTTTGATTCGGTAGTTAGCAATGGCTCCAGGGAGCCATAACTCTGCTTTGATTAAAGGTCTCAGTGAAAGGTCAAGAGGGAGAGGGAGGCTGAAAGAGCACAAGAGAGCAAATTGATGGACTACAGAGAGCCTTTGGTAGATGGCAATGTAAATGTCCCTCTTCACAGTCCAAGTGAAACGTGAAGTGAGTGGGTATACTGCTGTGATATCATAATGAGTTGGAATGACTGTGGTCTGAAAATATTTTAAAATAATCTCCTTTATTACCTTTCTGGGGTGCTTGTAAAGTCTCGTTTAGTCGAAGCAAACAGTCAGAAAGAGGAAATGTATTTTTCCTCTCTGTGAGTTTGGACTTTGGCTTTTTTCAGTTTTATTTTCCATCTGTACCTTATTGTGTTTCTGACTGCTGTTTTTGTCTTTTTCTGTCCTTGTGCCAAATATAGAAGAGAGTTAGGGTCACTGAAAAAAATGATCTGACTTTTTTTTTCCAGAAATCTGAGGGAAAGCGCAGAATTCAGTTTTTCTCACTCAAATTTTTTTTGTTTTTTGGGTTTTTTCCCTCAGATTTCAGACTGCAGTTTTTTTTATACAATTCTCAAATCAGAAACTCTCACTCTCACTAAATGGACTGGTTTCTTATATAGCACTTTTCTACTCTACATGAGCACTCAAAGCACTTTATACTGCACGTCTTATTCCCCTATTCATACAAGCACTTTCTAAGTCTAAGTGATTTCTAAGTGACATTCACACACAGTCGCATCAGGTTCAGCATCTTGCCCAAGAATATTTTGGCATGCAGAACGCAGCAGCCAGGGATCGAACATTCAGAATAACAGATGACCTGCTCTACTTCATGAGCCACAGCCACCCCTGCTCTCAATGCAATTCTCAAATCAGTAGCACATCCCCCCACCCATATTAGCCTTTCTCATTGTTTTTGTGCACTGCTGCTATTGTTTCTATGCATATTTCACCACTAAAGATATCTCTCTCTCTCCCCTCAGCCCCAACCAGTCACGGCAGATGACTGCCCCTCCCTGAGCCTGTTTCTGCTGGAGGTTTCTTCCTGTTAAAAAGGAGCTTTTCCTTCCCACTGTTGCCAAGTGCTTGCTCACAGGGGGTCATTTCAATTGTTGGATTTTCTCTGTAATTGTTGTAGGGTCTTTACCTGCAGTATTAGGCACATTGAGGTGATTGCTGTGATTTGGCGCTCTATAAATAAAACTGAATTGAATTAAGTTGAGGTGAATTGATCCAGTTCTCATCTGAATGTCACATTTTCTCAAAACAGTTTGTACTTTTTTCTGTCACAACTCTAGAGCTCACTTTCATTCATACTGTGCAGCATTGCATTAGTATTTTAAACCAAATTACTTTAATTTTTATCCAAATATGTATGAAAGACCAGTCACACACGGTCAGCAGTGAACTTCAAATGAAAGCAAATATAAACACACATTCTCAGTTGAAACAAATAGAAATATATGCTCTTGTGTCACACAAGCAGATACTATGTATATGCGCTCATCAGCCACATTATTAGGTACACCTTGCTAATATTGGGTTGGACCCTCCTTTTGCCTTCAGAGCCACCTTAATTCTTCACAGCGCAGATTCGGCAATGTGCTGGAAACATTCCTTTGAGATTTTGCTCCACATTGACATGATAGCATCACGCAGTTGCTGCAGATTTGTCAGCTCCTCATCCAAATTTCCCCTTCTACTACATCTAAAAGGTTCTCTACTGGACTGAGGTCTGGTGACTGTGAAGGACATTGGAGTGTTTTTCCAAGTTTATTGTGCAATTTTGGTGAGTCTGTGCAAACTGTAGCCTCAGTTTCCTGCTCGTAGCTGACAGGAGTGGCTCACAATGGCTGTGTGGGAAAATCCCAGTAGATCAAGTTTGTGAAATACTCAGACCAGCCCATCTACTGTAGCATCAACAACCATGCCACTTTTAATCACCTTTCTTCCGCATTCTGATGCTTGGTTTGAGCTTCAGCAGGCTGTTTTGACCATGTCTACATACCTAAATGCTTTGAGTTGCTGACATGTGATTGGCTCAATTGAACAGGCATACCTAAAAAAGTGGCTGCTGGATGTATATAGTGTGAGTTATTTGATTTAGGATGCATACAGTTTCACAAGTATCGTTTTGCTTTTCTCAATTTTCAGCTATTTTGTAAAGCATTTCATTTTTGTGTCTCAACACTTGCGTTAGGCCCACATTTGTGCAGTACTCTTTCCAAAATATGTCAGGTTTTGAGAAAAGTAAGAAATGATTTGGTGTCTGAGTCTTAAAATGTGGTGAAAGGTTTTGATTCGTTGATCACAGAGATGAAGTGATTGACTGGCTTCGCATGTTTTGACATGTAAAAAAGGTTTTGACCATTTTAGTGTCTTTTGCACTGGTGAGTCTGTGTTCTGAAAAATGAAACTGTTTTGAGAACTGCATGATGAGTGGTGAGAATGATGAATTTTGATTTTAATCTCTGAAATCTGAGTCTAATCTCAAATAGTGTCTTTTGAAACGGGTTGATTGTGTCACACTTTTGATCATTTGCTTGTGACTGAAGGCTTATGGAGCTGAAACCACTTTCTATGTCAGGGTAAGCGAAGCCAGATATTGCAGGTATGTTGAACTTGCTTCATAGTACAGGACCCTGGTCTCTTTACGCTGTCAGTTTTCCCTCCTTTTGTAATTGTCTGCTACGCCCTCACTAGTGTCACTTGTATTTAAGCTGCCTCATCTGTTCCACAGTTGTTCCCAATCAGTCTCCTCAGAGTGTGTATATACCGTAGTAGAAGGTGTTCAGCTTATTGTTGTTGCATGAATGTTACTGTAGCTAGAAAGGTATAGAAAAAAGTGCTTGTATAAAGCTGTTAGAGTAGAAGGGCCCTACTGTACATACAGTAAGAAACAGTCCATTTATCATATTTATAGCAGTTCCTCGTATTCCCTGCGTTCCCCCCTGTGTACAACCTTTTGGGCTGGTTTTCAGATTTAGCTTACCATCTGCCCCGTGCGAAAACACAATATGGCCCAGACTTTGGGTGGCCTGTACCGTGGTCTCCTGTGAACTGGTGTTTAGACCAGTTTCTGTAATGGAGGTCAACTGACCACAAAGAGAATGTCCTTTATCTGTAGTTACCTACACTTTTGCTGACTATGCTGTGATTCTTCTCTTACATGAATTTAATGGCTGGAAGTCAGAAGTCTTTTTTCACTCCAGGGCTAATTGACAATCCAGATAGCTGCCTTTTTTATCTGATTATTCCATGAGTGGGTGGTATTAATGTGGTAATAGTAGATTTTCTATTTTATCTTGAATGCATTTGCTGTACTTTTAAGTAAATGGAACTCTTGATGCCATAATTACAAAGGAAAATATAAATATGGAAATGTACTGTATGAATCCATTTCCATAGAAAGTACAATATGGCAGTGTGTGAGGGTGAGTGAGAAAATGGGCCGTGGTATGAAAAGTGAGTGGAAAGAGTGTGTTCTGAGGACATAAATCTAAAAATAAATGCATGTTGAATGTATGTAAGCTTTATAGTGTATAGTGGTCTGAGTGTGAGGTATGGTTGTAAAGCAGTTATAGGGCACTTCTCTTAATTCTCAATCTTTTGTGAAAAGCAGACTTTGAAATGACAAATTCTGATGACTTTACTCAAATTTGGTAAGTCATCAGTGAATCACACTTTTGGAGGAAATATCACTCTATCTGGTTGAAACAATTGCTGGAGAGATGAACATTTGCTGATTGCAAATGTAAGCTTTAGCTACTGTGACACCGCTATGAGCGAAACAGTGTGGCCACAAATGCTAAAGTTAAGGCTGCTTTTCTTCTTTTCTCTACAGATTCACTTCTAAACCCCGGTCATCTTTTTGTGCATTCCTTCACAGCTGTGACAATTTGTCATACACTTATATTTTGGCTGATGCACTGTCTTCCTCATTGCTCATGCTCATCTGTCCATAAAGTGCAACATGCCCTCTTTTCCTGCCACCAGCTTTCTTTTCTCAACCATATCTGTCCATCCGTTCATCCATCAGTCACAGCAGTTGGACTTGGGCCCGTATTTTAGTGACTGCTCTCCAGTTTCTGGCTGGGGTCCTCTGGATGGTGCCCAGGAGTCATGGTGACCAGATGCTGCCGTGCTGTAATAGTATGTCCAGGCCATGCAATCACCAGATGCCCTCTCACCTATGGACACATGTTGTCTTCAGTCCATCAATCCAGTTTTGTTTTTTGTTTTTTTTAAATTAATTCAGTTTTTGTCTTAGAAATTCTACAAGCAGGACCCCCAGCAGCCTCTTCATTGCTACCTGAACCCCTTTTGCCTTCAGAACTGCCTTAATTCTTCATAACATAGATTCAACAATGTGCTGAAAACATGCCTCAGATTTTGATCCATATTGACAGCATATAGTTGTATCAGATTTATTAGCTATGCATCCATGATGTGAATCACATCCCAATGGTGCTCTATAGGATTGAGATCTGGTGACTGTGGAGGCTGTTTGAGTGCAGTGAACTCATTGTCTTGTTCAAGAAACCAGTTTGAGATGATTTGAACTTTGAGACATGGTGTGTTATCCTGCTGGAAGCAGGGTACACTGTGGTCATAAAGGGATGGACATAATCAGTAATGATACTCAGGTAGGCTGTAGGGTTTAAATGATGCTCAGCTGTTACTGAGGCGTGCATTCACAGATGCTCTTCTGCATACCTTGGTTGTTACGAGCAGTTATTTGAGTCGTTGTTGCCTTGCTTTGATTGGCTGATTAGACATTTGCATTAAAAGTGGTTGAACAGGCATACCTAATGAAGTGTCTGGGGAGTACATTAAAAGCTAAAACCCAGTGACATTCGACATGAGGCGGCTCAGAGTTTACGTTAAATAACAGCTTGTAAAATTTGGTTTATTTCCTTTCAATTCACCCTGTAATCTTTTAAAGCAATCACAGAAAGATTGGCATTTTTTTAAAGAGCCTGAAGGAGGAACTGATTATTCTGTAATGTAATTTCTCGTAATGTAAAATGTCACAGCACAGCTCGGGGGAAGGATGACAAAGACTAGATCGCACATAAATGCAAGTTTGCTTAACAAGCTCGAGAATGAAAAGTAAAACTGTAAACATCCATCATTTCAGTGTCATCGGTCACGCTCGGTCGAATGGGAAATGTACAAAACAGGGACTCACTATGTCAGGCATCCCACTTACGGACTTCTTGCCCATCTTCTGAAAAGTAATTAGCACCAGAGGGCAGTCACCATAAATACACACAGACACACAAAACATACAAAGTCTATGCATAGCTCTATTTTTTTTCCTCAGGTTTAAGAACATGAAGTCAGAAAGGGGTCAGTGAGCAGTAACAAGGAATTCATGCTAGGCCCGGTGGTGTACTGTATGCGTACATGGATGACACACGTTGGCACAGTTACATCTTCTTGCCTGCAGGTACTACTATTCCAGTCAGTTCGTGTTAAGGCAACTGGCAGGACTGAATGTGTGTGTGGCCCCTGCTGTGAATGATGTGGCTGAAGTAGTTTCCCGCAGAGTGCTACAGTGGTGTGTTGTTGCAAGTCAAGAGGCAGCCAAGGACCCTGTAGTGTGTGTGTGTGTGTGTGTGTGTGTGTGTGTGTGTGTGTGTGTGTGTGTGAGAGAGAGAGAGAGAGAGGGAAAGAAAGGGAAGCTGTAAAACACTGGCAGAGAGGAAAAAGTGAAGACAGATATAACAGTTATTGCGAACAATATTGCTCTCAGGAGCGAGGGGAGGGGGAACATTACAAGAAAAATGGAGAGAAAATAATAAAAATCACAACAGGGGCAGACCATAAAGAGAGATAAATAAAGGATGAGAGAGGTATGCAATCACACCTTTCCAAAAACACCATAAAGTCAATAAAATAACTTATAAATCGCGGTGGAGACCACTTCAGCACTTACAAACACAAGACAAAGTGTTCTCGTGTAGCCCGGCTGCCTGTTTTTTGGCTCCTCTGGGGCACAAAAACAGAAAATCAGGGAAAATGGACACCGGTCAGCAGAGCTTTGGGTTCCCTCCTTACAACAGCAGGGAATGCTGTCCTTACTTTTTCCATAAAATGAAATGTTGGTGTGGTTTTTGACATGTGTTCGCAGTTCAGGGCCACCTCTGTTAAGGCAGCTAAGAACTGTTTGGTTAAGGCACAGGTGCGCCTTTTACACCCGCTGGCATTTAGAGCAACAAAGAAGTGTTTCCATTAGTGAACCTTTCTGTATGTCCCAGATGCTTCTTTTCCTCCTTAAGTCTTCTTCATTTGCCCTCAGGGGTCCAAACTGAAACCTTTGCAACGGCATCGCTTTTCATTCTGAGGATGTGGCCAATCCACCTCCACCTTTTCATCTCCATATTGTCCATGTTACTGCTTGAAAAGGTCATTGCTGGGATTTTCTTTGGCAAGAAGATTTGCTCAATCTTTATTTTATGTGGAGGGATGACAACCTGTCGACACCGCACAGGTCTCAGTTTGGTGCCGAGAATGTACTGGGGCAATTTCCAGATGCTTTTCATTGACCTCTTTGCTCCTCAGGCTTTGCACAGCCTGTTTGTGATGTCATTCTCTGCATCTCCATCTTACGGCACAATGCTGCCCAGCTAAGTAAGCTGTTCTGTTGCTGGAAATTTGAACTCATAAACTGTATATGCTGCTCAAAAAAGATTAAAGAAATCAGGGTATAGGGTATAGTCCCTTAAACTTCTGGGATATTGATATGGTCAGGTAAGCAGCAGAAGGGGTTGTTAATCAGTTTCAGCTGCTTTGGTGCGCTAGAGGTGCAACAATGACAGAACCCCCAAAACAGGAATGGTGCAGTAGGTTTCTTTTTGGCTTCATGTGAAAGTATGCAAGTAGTTCCTGGAAAATGAAGGAAGTGATACCACTGACTGGCCCCTACACTCACCTGACCTAAATCCAGCAGAACACCTCTGGGACATACAAGAATGTTTTTCGGGTCCATCGGACACCACCAGGTTGCACCTCAGACTGTCCAAGAACTCAGTGATGTCCTCATCCAGATATGGGAGGAGGTCCCCCAGGACACCATCTATATCATTAGGAGCATGCCCCAACATTTCAGGCATGCATACAAGCATGTGGGGCTCACACAAACTACTGAATACCATTTGTTTTGTTTTTCTTCTTTTACCTTTACCTGATGATTGTCATCATGACGATGTGGAAGAAATACTATGCTTGATTCTCTGCCATGTTCACTAGTTTGTCACTGCCATGCGTTTCATTGTAAACACTTGGAGAAGCTGTTTAGCTTTGCTTAAAATCAATAATGAGGTGGATGAGAGCAATAAGAGAGAAAAAAGTTAAAACAAAGACATTCATTAGTGTTGTTTTGAAAATCATCCTTTTCTGTTAGCGTGGATGCTAGCCAAAAGGGTGTTTTCATTCCAGTTTTCTGGGTGTTTTTGATGTGGCTGGCATCAAATATGGAAGAAAACGGAGGCGGAGGATGTGTGCGTGCACGCGTGTGTCGGTGTGTGAATGTGAAATAGTGATCCAGTCAGACAGGCTGTTGTCACAGTGAGCAGCTGGAGGTTAGGACCCCACTGCGCCACACCGATGCTATCTGACGCACGCACACGCACACACACACACGCACCTGTCAGTCCATATTACTGTTAACATGGGCGACTTGAGAGCCACACTAGGGCGTCAGATGAAAATAGCTCACTCTTCTTATTCGTAGAATGAACAGCCCTGATGCTGATTGAAAAGGGCAGTGTGGCTTTGTGTCGGTATTTGTAGTTTCTGAAAATCAGCCTTGCATGCTAGCGGACATAAATGTGTGCCACTTGGTCTCTTTGGTGTAGCTTACACAGACTCTGAATATCGTGTCAGTGATGCTGCAGTATGAAATTATTCCTTTAGCAATAGCTCAAAATATGAAAACCATTCACCATCCACCCATTCATTATCCTCCTTACTCTTTACTTTCGCTCCAAATGAAATTCACTACACAAACAAAAGCCTTCCTCTCTGTACACTCCACGGCACTTTCAGCTTGTAGGTGCTCTGTTGCCAACACCTCAGTAAGGAAAGTAGCTTTTGGCTGTCCTAAAAGTCGCTAGAAGTTGCTATATGACGTCATCACCTATTTTGCATAATTGGTCAATTGCATGTAGTTGCAATCAAGGCTGTAGGAGAGAGGAATGACATCTTTGGGGAGACAAAAAGCAGAGGAAAAATATGTTTAGAACTACATGAACTTTATGAAACAACTTAATAACTTTAATGCTTTGCCTAGACCCACATTACCATATTGTTTGATTTAGAATGTCAAATTTAACGAAAACACTTATGTGGGGTGCGACTGCTACCTACGTTTAACCCTCCTCTTTTATCTGGGCCACTGTTGCCAATTGTGTTAGAAAACTCGCTGTCGGCTGTCTCAAAAGTTGATAAAGGCCGAAACAAGGTCTGGGGATGGGTTTAGTTCCCCCTCTGTGTTGCAGCAAGGGGCGGAGGGAGCGGGTTGGTGGGCTTGGCGTTTACGTGGGGTCTGGGGGTTGGAAGGTGGGGTCAAAGCGAGGTCTGGGTGATGCCAAAGCATACAAAGGGACACATTGTGAAGGCTTTATGTACACAAAACAGAGGATTTCTGGTTTCTGGTCTATCTCAAAAACTCTTCAAAAGTCGCAGACATCACCATAAAAAGTCACTTAATTTATTGCTAATTGCTTTTCGGAAAAGTGTTGCTACGGCGGTCGGAAAAGCCTCTAAATCGAGCGACATAGTTCCTAAGTTGGCAACAATGTGTAGGTGCAACGGCCCAGCATCGATTGACGGTCTCCTAATATAAAAAGTGCTTCCATGATTAGCTGATGGCCCCAGGTGAGAAAACTAGAAAGCTGGAATACAGGTTAGGCCCGCCCCTGAAACACAAGGTGAGTTCAAAACAAAAACACACAGAAAATAGGAAGGGGAGAGGGAGAGCGGAGAGAAAAGCAAGAAAGGGTGGATCAACCCAGGAGGAACAGGGCACCATGGCAAACAATCATGTGAAGAGGACAGCTCTCTTAAGGTCCAACCACAGCTCTCCTTAATGGACTCTAGAATACTTTGGTATGCAGAGGAGCTCATGATCAACTCAGTGATGGCAAGTTGCCCAGGTCCATCATAACTGTAGAATCTGAGATGTAGCTCTTGGGTTTTTTGCTTTTTCTCTGAGCATCTGACCTTGGGACGAATTTGCTGGGAAGGCTGTCATTGTGTTAAAACCCATCTGAATGCTCCAGATCATTGAACTGCCAAAACATGTATAGAGGCGTTCACATTTATTATCAATTAGTCAACTTTGATTATCAGTACTTGGCTGCTACTGAGTTCCTATAGTAAGGGACTGCAGAGCCTTGTCAAAATTTTGTTTTTACACGTAACTGTAATTCTTCATTTCTAGCCAGCATCCAATAATCAACAATTTATTATAATTATTATTTATTAATAATAGTTTATTATTGGTTTTATTTCACGTGATTCAGTCATTCTCTCTACTTGTTTAAAATGAATCTTTCTTACACATAAAACAAAGGAGCTTCTGTGAGAATAAAGACATGTCTTCCAAAAACTCACAGACTTGCTGTCATGCTGCACCAAGGGTAGGACTGTAGAAGACTTTCATGCCAGCAGAGTAAGAATATGCTCTTAAAGCACCTTAGGAAATCAATTTAAAGAAAACAGATCTAAAAAATAATCATGTTATCTTGCTCTGAGAAAACAGTCGCATTGGTGAGTTTAAAAAACAGGCCAAAACAACATATCATGCTATTTTTACATGACAAAGTTTAAAAGACTAAACAAGAATGGGTGTCACTGGAGAACCTCTGTCAGTTCTGATGCCAGCAGAGCTTCACAGGCTGGTTGGTGTGCACAGATCCCACTGAAGGACATCAGGATTTCATGCCACCCTAGTGGAGTCTGCTTCTGACAGTTTGATCAAAAGCATACACAAGTAGCCAGGTCATTCTGTAGGGCTCTGGCCATGCTCTTCCTATTCCCCCAGACAGCGGTCCTTCTGTTGGGTTAGCCCTGTCCAGTTCATCTCCTCTGACCACCCATCTCCTACAATCTCCTCCAAACCCCTGGAATTCCAAATATTGATGTGGCATCCTGGAGGACCTGCAATACCTGTGTAACCTGAATGGGTTGCTGGTGCTACCAGTGGTGACAACCACACTAGCTGCCTCTCCAGTCCACCTGCAGTCACTTTGATTTGCACCAATTTCACCTGAAATGGATTCACAATGGTTTATATGTCCCAGCAGGACAAACTCATATCCCAGCAGTTTAAACGATTTAGTGTTACACGACAGTGTTAATTTTTTTTTGAGCAGTGCACTACAATACATCATGTATCAGAAAATATATTAAGACTAGATGGCACTTCACTACTTTGGGCACATTATGCTGTATGTTTTTCCAGCCAGTCCTTTATGAGATAATGTGCCTGGATCCTGCATAACACCTTCATAACATACAAATATAAACACATCGGAGAGCCATAGGATGACTTTCTGGATTAGGAATGTCCCTGTTTCACACTGAAGTAAAAAAAAAAAAAGAACTTTGCACTTTCTAGGATTCCCACTGGAGCGCAGTATCACACATACTGTGTTCTCATATACTCCACTGGATGAAACAACAAATTGTAATTCATTTTCTCCTTGGATCAAGTCATTTTCTCAGCGATACAGTGTAGCCGGAGTCCAGAAAACAGTCCAGACTACCAGCTTGTATCATACAGAGATATAGAAATGGAAATATAGACAACCACAGGATAGATGCATCCCTCAGGTCCTGTGTCAGGTCTGTGCTGGATTGCTTTCCTGTTTCTCAAGGATGTGACTTTCAGATACTCTTTTCTGCTGTAGATAGTTTTTAAGCCTGTCACATCTTTTGTCCTCCACTCGTCCAGTTTTCTCAACATTTTTAAGGGCACACTGCACGCCATGCCAGATTTTAGCTAATAGCTCTTTAGGAATCACCTTGTTGGTACAAAAATACAATTTTGTCTGTCAAACTGTGATATCTTTGGATCATACATTCAACCTCAAAAATGGGAACAAATTATGTATTTTTTGATGAGCTGTTAGTAACAAAGTGCCAAAAGATACAATTTAAAATCAGTTCTTTGCTAAGTTGTCTGTTATGTGTAGACAGAATACTGGTTTGTCCCTTGTGTTGGGTGCCCTTTTTATGCTTGAGTGATTCGTCAGTCAGAGTTAAGCAGCTTAACAAACATAAAGCATTCCTCTGAAAATAGTCAGGAAAAGGGACTGGACTGAAATGAGTGAAAAAGCAGCCAATGGCCAAAGAAAACCTTTAAATGACATTCAGAAAGCCTGAGGAACTATTGCTCAAGAGCATTTTTTTTTTTAAATTTACAAGGTCTGGCTCATTGGAAGCAGATTTAAAAAGGCATGAGGGGGTGGCTTGAGGCTTTTGCACAGTACTGAATTATATGAAATAAAAAAAAATTAGGACACACTCATGCGTGGCACAGGGTTTCCTCAGATGTCTTACTGCAGCTGATGACTTCAGTAACCATTTACAACAGACATGCCGCCAAAATTTCTAAAACCTTGCTTGTGTTTTTTTTTGTATTCATGTAATGTGGCTTTTAGTGGCACACTCATAAATTAATCTTTTCAGTATTACATTTGTGAAGGGGTGTTTAATAACCAAATGGTTAAAGTGGTTAACTGCAATGTCAAGTGTATACAGTCAGCTGTCGAAAACAAATGTGATCCATTTTAATTTGTAATAAGTGCAGCAAATTATTTGGAATATTAAGCATCACTTTAAATTTCACTCTCTTTTGCCCCATATAACCAGTGTGTGTGTATGTGTGTGTGTGTGTGTGTGTGTGTGTGTGTGTGTGTGTGTGTGTGTGTGTGTGTGTGTGTGTGTGTGTGTGTGTGTGTGTGTGTGTGTAGGAAGGTGTGATCTCACACAGTTTTGCTGGCCTGTGTCAGACAAGCATTTGTGCACCAGCGCGCACACTCACACAAGCATGCGCGCGCGCGCGCGCACAGACACACACACACACTTTTGACACATACAATGAGAATATAGTTATATATAATAATATATACCAATGTGTGACATGTGGGCTCACATGCAGAAACATACACACACACACACACACACACACACATGCACATGCAATCTCCTCACTGTTAAGGTTACATAATAAGGATGCATCAGCCACACAGTACACCTAC
>VUQK01022231.1:0-10696 GCA_015106715.1 Bujurquina vittata | reverse complement strand
GCTTTGGTGTTCATGAAATTACCAGCAGGTGCACCAGAGGAGCAACAATGAGACAACCCCCCAAACAGGAATGGTTTCACAGGTGGAGGACATTCACACTTTTCCTCCTCATCTTTTCTGGCTGCTCTGGACAGTATTACTACTGGTAGGATGAGGCCATATCTGGACCTTGCACAGGTAGTCCAGCACATCAATTCGTGCCATTGCCGGAAGGTTTGCTGTCTCCCAGCACAGTCTCAGAGCATGGAGGAGATTCAAGGAGAGCTGGACAGCGCCGTAGAAGGTCCTTAACCCATCAACAGGACCAGTATCTGCTCCTTTGTAACAGGATGAGCACTGCAGAGCTACAAAATGACCTCCAGCAGCCACTGGTGTGAATGTGTCTGACCAATCAAACAGACTTCATGAGGGCGGCCTGAGGACCTGACATCTTTCTAGTGGGCCCTCTGCTCACTGCCCGGCACTGTGGAGCCCGATTGGCATTTGCCATTGAAAACCAGAACTGGCAGGTCCATCATGGGAGCCCTGAGCTTTTCACAGATGAAAGCAGGTTCACCCTGAGCACACGTGACAGACCTGAAAGGGTGTGGAGAACTTTAAGATGCCTGTAACAACATTCAGTATGACCGGTTTGGTGGTGGGTCAGTGATGGTCTGGGGAGACATATCCACGGGGGACACACAGACCTCTACAGGCTAGTCAATGGCACCCTGACTGCCATCAGGTATCAGGATGAAATCCTTGGAACCACTGTCAGACCCTGCACTGGTGCAGTGGGTCCTGGGTTCCTCCTGGTGTACAAAAATGCCTCACATGACTCCTCAGGTGGTGAGAGTGTGCAGGGAGTTCCTAGAGGATGAAGGAATTGATATCACTGACTGGTCCCCCTGCTCGCCTGTTCTAAATTCATTAGAACACCTCTAGGACATTATGTTTCAGTCCATCTGAAGCTGCCAGATTGTTCCTCAGACTGTCGAGGAGCTCAGTCTGGAGCCCTGGTCCAGATCTGGGAGAAGATCCTCCAGGACACTATCCATCATCTCATTAGGATTCTTGCCAGAGATCATCACAAAACGCAAGTAATTTAAAGAAATGGGAGCACATTTGCAGTGTCTTAAAAGCTTTTATTTATTCTCTTGTTTTTTTGTTTGTTTTTTGAAGAAAAAAGTTTGACGTGGTTAATTTATTTCTAAAAATCAATCAAAACTGTCGCATTGGAAAATTTTGATATTCATTGTAAAACTTTGCCGAGGTCGATTACAAAGTACTCCTTTTCAAACAAAGCACTGAATAGTAAGAAAACACTGTTAAATCACAAGTAATATTATCCATGCTAAATTTACAATTGTCTTGCCACAGGTTAGTAGTGCGTGCACATTTCCAGAAAAGATGGATTACACTCAGACGTGTTCCCTGCTGCGTTTTATTTAGCATCGCTAATGACGTAGGGTTTACATCATCCTGGATGACCTCACCCCGACCACGGTGACGCCCCAGCTATATTGTCACCGCCAAAGCACCTGTCACTCTGGCCTGAGTGCCGCACTTTCATTGGCTGCTGAGACAAAAAATCCGGCCCCCCATTTTTCCGCAGCCAATTGGCAGACGGATGTTTGGCGTTCTCATTTGGTGTTACTCTAATGGGGAACGTCGGTCAAAGTTTTTTAGTCCGACCATTGGTTTTCATAACAGTCAATAAAATAAACTCCTGTCTCTGATTGGCTAGATTCTCATGGGGGCGGTCTAAAACCTTTGGTTGACGTTGTTGTTGTAAGTGGTGGAGAAATTACTTTGTCGCTGGTGGTCCGGTTTGGGATTTTACGCTCAGTTCTCCCCATGAAGACGCTAAAAAGTTAGAAGTCGTTGCTATTGGAAAAGTATATGCTACCCACAAGTTGGCACTTGCTGGAAAACTGAATGGGACGATGAAAACAACATCTGCGAGGCCGCTAAAGGTATGCAGTAAGGGGATACTCCAGCTACTAGCGTTAACCTAAGCTACCATTAGCTTGCTGCTGATTAGCCAGGCTTGAAGTAGCCACTTGCTAGCCAAACGTGACGGATCGGTCTAATTACTGAGAAAAAAAACAACATACGGCACTTCTTTATGGTGAGCATTCATGCGCATGTGTGGTAGACTTTAAAGGGATGATTACATTTCCAAACGGGTCCACATAAAGTTAGTGGTGATGTGTGTGGACGGTGGTGCATGGACCTCATGCGTTTGAACGCCTCAAATGCGTTTATGTAAGCATGTTTATTGTTCTGATATTTTTCCTTCAAAGAATAGTTATAGCCATTAAAAGCTGGCCCAGAGTCAGCGGTGAAGACAAGCCGTCGCTGTGTGTGGTGTCAGGATTCAAAGAGCTGGTTGCTGAACCTTGCCTTCGCTGTATAAGCTGTCAGATAAGCAGTATGAACAGTGAGATCAGTGTTGGATGATCTTTTTAGTTGTTGTGCATTTGTCTGTGGAAGCAAGTTAAATCATCATGTCGCTTTTTCTGGGAGCTTCTAGTCACGATCCAGATTATCAGTCCGGCTTTTATTTAAGGTGCATGTGTGATGTAACACTGACTTAAAGCACCAGCTCAGAGGAAATTAGCAGAGCCAGCTCTTCACACTCAGTCCAGTTTCTAACCAAAACTGGTTTAACTGAGCCTGAACTGAGCTGCTAACTTGGTATTTCTCCCCAGATGTCGGTGTGAGACTTCTGCTTGAGCTGGAGGGTCAAGGGGTTCACTGCTTCCTGCTCAGTCTGAAACTAGAACTCGGGTTATTTGCCATATTTTTTCCCTACATCACCACCAAGGTGTGGGGTTGCACTCGGCCTTGAATTATTCAGATCTTGTAGTTGTGGACTGCTTTGTTTGCTGGGACAGCAGGACAGACTGGCAACATGAAAAGTAGGACAGGGGTACAAGTTGTTCAGTGGATTTGGCCTACAGCAGGGGTGTCAAACCTATTTATGTTGTGTTACGATCAAGTTGGTTTGACCAGTAAAACTGCTGAATAATAACCTTTCTTTAAGTCTTTGCGTAAAGAACTGAAAACATTTACATTTAATGAATCTTTCATTTACGTGACAGGTGATTAGCAGCCAAAGATCTCTTAAGAAAAAGACTGCAACTGAAACCAGTATTTCCACAGTTCATCATTTTGCTGGTATTACATGTAAATTTAAAATTTACAGTGGCTCAATAAAGGCAAATAACCTATTTTACTCCTGTCTGTAAAGGCAGATGCAAATAACTCCTCTGTCCAGAAGGTCAGGCTGGATCTACAGTGACTGCAGATTGTCAAACAAGCAAGTGGACAAAACACATACACACAATAAATGCACACAACAGTGAAGCGGAAGCTCACTGCGAAGTTAGGCATGGTGCAGTAGGAAAAAGAAACAGATCCAACCCTCCACCCATGCTCACTGTTTCCAGTGGCTGTGAAGGACGCTTGAAATGTGGTACACACAAGCAACTGCAGATCAGTACCAGTGTGGAAAGTTGGATGAAACTACCAGCACGATGCTATTATATACACAATACGTAATATTTCTCTTTTCTGTGAGTGACTTTTGCAGGTCGAACTCTGAGGTACGATCAATACATTCCAACAGTCTCGTGGCAGTTTGCGAAACAGTCACAACGTTTTTCATCTCCGTATGTACCCATTTGTGTCCAGATACACAAAGTGAATATCCTCCGCCTCCAAAGGCTGGAAAAAGTCAGTATTTTAGAGGCTGGAGCGGTTGGTGGTGTCGTGAATCATTTGGACACTTATGCCACAGTCTTACACTTCAGTTGCGTCATTTTGATGATTAAAAACTACTTAAGTTTAGTATAAGACCACAAAGTCTAATGCTACTTTTTCGTAGCTCAGTTTTGTTGGTTGCATGCATGATCGTGTTGAGCTGTAGACACAAATCCTTTTTGTTCTGATGCGTCAGTCTCAACGTTGTGCCAACTGTCACTAAGAAAACATCAGAATCTGTGGTCAGAAACATGAAAAATAGATCGCTCTTCTTTGATAGAGCAACAGTTTTACACTCGTTTATGTGGCCAGTGGAGTTTGCTTTAATCAGCAGGCCTAATATCAACCCAACTGTTATATTGAAGATTATATCTAAGGAAGAGTGTCATGTCTACAGCTGTGAGTCAGACCCCCCCCCCAATTATCAGTCAGTTATTTTTAATTGTGAGATCATGATTATTCAACACCATTTGAAGAATACTAGATGGTCCGTTTTACAACCGGGCATGATGAAGAAGTGGATCTAATCAGATCATTCCAAGAAGGCGATGACTAATGACATATCCTAGATAATCCTCCTTTCTTTTTCTAACAATGTCCAAAATTTACAAAACAAACTTGATGTTTTATTCATTATGACTTGGCTGAGTGAGTTGGCTCATGACTTCTTCAGGAAAGTATTTACTGAGGTCACTGAGCGAGGACACAAAGGGTCATTTGACCAGAGACTTCTACACAACTGGAACTACTTCTGTAACCAGAGGGTACGCCTCCTGCTGGCCATTTTTTTGACAGAATGCAGTTTAAGGGCCTTCAGCTTCACTTTTCTGTGTCGATCTTTTATGTTGTCCAAGTTTAGGCTGGCAGGTTGTGGTTTTGCCATAGTGGTGGAGATCTCGCGTGCTAAACAGTCTTGACAGAACGGGACTTCCAGGGACCAGGATGTTGCAGGATTGTGGGGATTTATATATTGCTGCAATGTGAAAGCAATGATTTCATTTAGCTTTAATTTTTGCAGGCATTTAAGTTTTTGACTGCACACCATTATCTCACTTTCAGTAATTAATTTAATAAAGCTTCCCATCAGTTCTGGGACGTGCTCTGTGGCAACTATTTTCATACCGCGATGCACAGCGAGGGTGTGTGTGGGGTTGCACTGTCAGCCTTCATTATACAAGTCCTCAACATTTGAAGGAACATATTATATTGGTTCATACAGCAGCAGAGCGAGCACCTCAGGCGAGTATTTTACGAGGGGTGTAGCATCCTTCTGACTGCCGGTCAGCGTGTAAAAGTAAAAGAAAAAAGTGAGAATAAATTTAATTTTTTTCCCCACTGAAGAAAATAAAAAAAGCTGCACTTTGGTTTTATGAATACTTGGCTGACCGAAGCACGTATACAGTCACTTTGTCAGTACGCTAAACTGATAGGGCACTGCGTACACTCATGTTAACCAAGGTAACAAAGACTCAGTACAAACCAGTCATGCTTACCTTCAAATAATCCCACACACGCTCCTTTTGAGCCAGGACAAAACATCAGTGTGTTGAGCTTTATTTCCTTAAAATTTAGATTGGAAGCTTGTTTGTCAGTGATTTTAAAAAATGTGTAGAGTGAAACTTTTTCAGCTTCTGAATGTTTGAGAACTCCTGCGGTAATCCTAAATGAGTTGTAAGTAGACACTTGTGATACCTGTGTAACAGGGTTTGTCATGATGCTGGAATCATTAAGTTTTATGAGCTGCTGGTCATGGCATTATTATACACATGGCAATAAAGAGAGCAGCAGTGAACTTCATATGACACCTAGCTGAGCTTGTTTGTCTTTCTGTATGACTTCCTTTAAGGTTTTGTCATCTTTAGTCTGTTTCAGAGTGCCATAAACCTATATTAGAGTTGTTGTGCCGAATATCCTTTGAGAGTGTCTTTGTGAATACAAGGAGTATAAAGTAACCACTCTGTTTGAGCCATCCAGAGGGTATGAAAATTTAAGTTTTTCCTCGCCGAGTTCCCCCAAACAGCTGCTCGGTGTCAGCGATGCCGTGTCAGTTACACGGCCAGGCCCATTTGGCCTACTCCCACAGGAAAACACGGTCAGATTAATAAGTAAGTAGATGAGGTTAGTAGAACAAACACCAGAATTTTTTTCTGTTAAGTGTGCATGTCCCACTGGTGGTAAGGCATGAACTAAGCTTTGTTTTGTTTGGACACTTGCAGATTCCTCCCAAAAAAGATTTCAAACCCACATCCATCCGTGCCCTTATATCTTTAAGAAGAACTACTCAAACTCAGGAAGGGGATGAGGTACAAAAGAGAAAACTGCTCTAGTCCCTTCGCTGCCACGGTGAGACGGGGATCAAAAGGTGGCTTGTCTCCATGTCCAGACAGCAACTCATAAAACTCTGCAGCCCCACCCTCCCCAGCATGGCTGGTTGCCTGCCAGTCTTGTGACACAGCAGCTAGCCAGTGCCCGGGGCCGTTGGTGTCCGGGAGGGGCAGAGACTGTGAACAGAGGCATCTACCTGGGTGCCAGCAACTTCGAAAATGTGCACGTAGGCGTAGTCTATAAAAATACTTACTTTATTAGAAACTATATTATCATTATTTCAAATTCATCAGAGCAAGATGATAAAAACCAAACAATATAGCAAATATCAGATGACATTAAAGTGACGTTGACTTTGTTAAAGGGTAGTGAGGGTAGTGCAGTGTCCACAAAAGACATTTTTATATATTCAAAGACCAGAAATGGCGTGCATAGTTGACCCATTTTGAGCAGGAATAGCTTTGGTGGTGTTAAGTGGTGTGAGATATGTATCTCTTATAAATACACCCATGCTAAGCTGTGGATAGTGGGATTACGCTGGGACTGTGTTCAGTTAATTCATGCACTTATGATACAGTAGAGGTGACTGCAAACTAAGGTGTAACAGTTTTATTGTACCAGCTCAGAAACTATAATCCAATACAGTATGAGTCGGCACACCCATGAGAAAAGCTGTGGTAATGAGAGCTTGTTGTATTGCTTGCCTCACTCACTGCACCTTTTTCGTACCACACCAGAGGCAAGAATTTATTACTGCTGTATTTGCCAGAACCTCTCAGTCTTAATTACCTCCACCAAAAAATATGTGGTGGATCACTGTTTGCATTGTGGAGTACTTTGTGGCTTTCACTTATTCAATAATGGTTTCTTTATCTGTGGTGTCACGGATATGAATTTTTTCCTTTATGATAGGAATAAATACATTACACAGAGCTCTAGCCAGAAAAAAAATTCAGCCTGGAGCATGTGTGTTGGGGCGTGGGGGCTAATTAGCAATAGCTTGCTAATGCTAAATGCTAAATACCGTGCCAGCTTGCTAATTTGGTGAACGGTTTGATAATATGTACTATTCTGGGATAATGTTTGGTCCTACGGGTCATTGAAGGCACCTGAATCTGATTAGACCATGTGACTTGATGACTATGAGGAGTGTGCATTCCTCTAGTCTGTGTTTCGATGCTCTGAAAATAAGATACACATTTACCAGCACCTACCATACCATAAAACTTTATTTATAGACTTTTTTTTATAGATTTATATACTTTAAAAAAAACAACAACAAAAAGTTCTTAATCCAGGGGCTTTAATATGATGTGGGCCCACCCTGTGCAGCTATAACAGCTTCAGCTCTTCTGGGAAGGCTTTCCACAGGTTTAGGAGTGTTTATGGGAATTTCTGACCATTTTTCCAGAAGCACATTTGTGAGGTCAGAGGTTATGTTGGACGAGAAACTGTTAATCTTAAACTGTTTAAGTCAAATTACATTTGAAATGTTTCTTAAATGCTGCCTTTACTGACTAGTAAAGGCAGCAAAGGTTTCGTCGACTAGTCCACAAAAACTAAAAGCTGACGGGAGTCCTTAAGGACTAAATTAGGACTTCTTCCTGGCAGAGTGTGGAGTTTGGGTTGGCAGCGGTCTGAAATACTCAAACCAACCCCTAATGTTCACCAAGTGAAGCGTTTTATTAAATTCTGTCCTTCACACACAGAACAACACTTCTAACTGGAAGCTCAGCTGCAGTAAACCTGGATTCATGAGCTGTCTCTCGTTTACTTCTAAGTAGCAGGTGGGGTCATAATAAACAGCAGTTAACTGGTGTTGTACCTTTAATAAAATAGGAATAATTACTTTAATAAACTGGTATTTTGTGTGCTGACTAGCAAGGGCAGAAATGTCTAATTATCTAGTTAACGAGACATGCGCGTGCGTGGTTTGTACCGGTTTCTTGGGTTTGATAAATTCAAAAGTTTTAGTCAAAGTCAGTCAACATTTGTTTGGGGTTGATATTTATTTCAAAGCTCAGTATTTGGCAAATGCCTCCTCAGCCTGGGATATCGGCGTCTCCTGGCCTGCCACGTTGATCCAGGACAGCAGGAGTAATCGCACACACAGTCCTAATGAGGAGCCTGTCGCCCAGGATGACATCACACAGGGTGTGACGTGAAGTCACCCTGCTGTGTACAGCGAATGGCCTGCAGCACGTGGGGATTCACATGAGCATTAGTGCTGCACGCCTGCAGAGGCTAGTGCTTGTTTTAGCCGCTGGCTTTAGATCTGGCAGGGCTTGGTTGGCTTCACATTCAGGCTGATTTAGCAGGAGTAGATCGTGACTGTTGGAGTTATTGTACTTGCAAGTCAGATCCATTTTGTTTCCAGTATTAAGCAGATTTTAAGCTCTTTTCTTCCCAGCGGGTTTTGTGGAACAAATGTGCTTAACTTTAAAACGAGCCAAAGATCAAGTTGGAGTCTAAGAAATGTCTTGTATTCCTTGAGGGTTGATATGCAGATGAAAGCAGTAGTCATCTTGCTTGCGTTTTAAATGTGAATTATGCAATAATAACTGTTTATACGTGAGGCAAAAAGGATATTTTGGCATCGGTGCCATGGCTGTGACATCAGCTGTTGCCAGTTTATTACGTGCCAAAGCAACAGAGAGGAGGCGATGTTTGTCAGCTTTAAGATTCGTTGGGGAAAATCAGGGATTCACACCTTTGGTCAGAAATCACTGCTTGAAATTCAGAAAAGGTCACGTGTTAATGTTTGTGACGAGTTCTTGAAATTAAAAGTCCTGGTGCAACAAACATAAAGGTGAAGACTGAAGAGAGCTCAGAGGTCAGCTTATTATTTTGAAAGTTCAGTTGCTGGTACCATCTCGCTCTGATATTTCCCGTCCCATGCTTCTCCCACTGGCTAATGGCTTGGTTAATGGCCGGGCGGTCCTCAGTATCATTCAGCTGTTTCACCAAAGATGTCTCACGTTTGGACATGCAGCAGGGAATCCTGTGCTGTTAAAATATTTAACTTGTTTGGTAGGCACTTTAAAGATGGATGCAGAGGCTTGTGTTTCTCCACAAACGCTACAAATCAGTGAGTCCAGCAGGGCCAGATGAGCACTTCTCTGCACTAGAGTTCAGCACGGCAGCCGTCACCACATGATGCAATTTATCCATCAGCCTCTGAGCTGCTGTCCTTCAGGGGCAGAGCATCATCCCTCACAGGATGCTCAGCAGTACTGGACCAGCATTTGTGTCTGCTTGTGCATCTCCTTTGTTCTGCACAGCACTGCGTAAAATCTGCGGTGGTACCATGCAGGGGCCATCACTCGTGGTCAGTGTTTCTTTTTTTGTGCACTTCTGAAACAGCAATGCATTGATGGCAGATTAGCTTCCACTTCCCCCACTCACTTTGAGGATCAAATACCCTCATTATATTTTCTGCTGTTTCCATCACCTGTCACACTGACCCTGTGCACAAAGCCGTGTGGTCCCTGTGTGGAATGTGGGAATGCCACTTACAGTCCCCTAAAGCCCTTTCTACAGCAGCCTGCTTCATGTGGTTGTTAATTATTGCTCCTCGACTGGTGATTACTGGGCCTGACTGCAGTGACATGCCCCGGGCAGAGACTAGGAACCGCTCAGGTCTAATAAACCATCACAATGGACAGGAAAGGAGAAAATGAGGATCAGTCTGCAACAATAACGATAACAATCCCAGCACTGATGCTATGTATTTCTATATTTACTGCATGGTAACACATGCAGGGTTACAGTCAAAGTAATCAGTTTCTTTCTTGGTTAATTTATTATTTGAATATGCAAAAGACAGCGTAGATGGTTTGTTTTCCTTTTAAATGGCTGAAAAAGGTCCTGTGGAATTATAATGATTTCTTTACAGGGTTTTTAAGAATTGCATGATTTATTTATTTTTTTTTCCTTTGTGGTTTTGTCCCGCTCCTAACGTTTTCTTGCCTTGATGTGTGCACATCAGTTCTTTATCTGAGCTTATGAAAATGACCGTTCGAGAAAATTCAGGTTGATTCATAATGACCACGAAGCAGGAATCAAAATCTGCAGCTCTCAAAATCAGACGCCTGTTTAAGAGGAACGTGTGCTTATTCATTTCCAGCTGCAAATGTATCCATTACACAAACATCAGTACTGAGCTTTCTTTTCTTTGTTGTCCACCAATATGTGAGCTTGGTGCTTCATGCTGTGGCATCCAGAGCAGTATTTTAGGGGAAAATGGACTAAGTGAATTCAGAGATCTCTGCTACATGCTCTGCTGCACTGTGACATCAGCTCTGACACTTCGATAAACACTTGTGCTCACAAGCTAATACTTCCCATTTCAGCTGGCTGGACTTGGCTGTTATTGCTTTGCTTCAGTGATTATCCGCATGAGTTTACATCAGGCTGAAGAAAAACCGGGTCTCCTAGTCCACCGACTAGGAGACATTGTCTGAAACCCCCACTGTGTGTGATGGGTTCAGAAACGGTAGCGCCGGTCTCTGGCTGCATGACCGCAGATGCTTGTCTCTGGATGAGTGATCTGAAACCCTCATTTCGTTGTGTGCCTTGTGTGCACAATGACAATGAGTTGAACTTTTTTTTTTTTTTTTTCTCA
>VUQK01022229.1:0-15745 GCA_015106715.1 Bujurquina vittata | reverse complement strand
AAAGCTCCTTTAAAATTGTCCCCATCCAAGTGAAACCAAACCAACAGGATTACACACAAAACAACTCATACAAATAGAAGATATGATAACACACAATGAAAGTTCATACAATAACTCCAACAGTTGGTGCTCTCACTTTCCTGTTTAGTTACTGTAGATTGTATTTTTCATGCTGCTGTTATATAATAATTTCCCTTGCGGGATCAATAAAGTACCTATCTATCTACCTACCTATCTATCTATCCATCTATCTATCTATCTGAAAAATGCAAGTATTAAGTAATATATTATTAAGTAATTATTATAATAAGTCAGTTTTAATCATGTGTCAGTTCAGTTAATTAACTCTGATTTGCTGAAGCCCTTTACCCTAATTAATTTGTTAAGTATCACTGCAAGGAATTAAGAAGTGATCCTCAATACACTGTCCCACCTCCACAGCGTACATTTCTGCTCTCACCATTACATTTACATTCTATTTAATAACCTCCAGTCTCGAATGTCACTTTCTGAGATTATAAGGATACTCACTTACCACCAGCGTACCATCATCATACCTCTCCAGCTCTAAATGTAACCAGGGACTGTTAGTGAAGCTTTTTAAAACTTTCTTTGATGTGAGTAAAAGTGATGGGAATATTTTTTGTGACTCAAAACAAAAGAAAGTCAACTGAGCTATGTCTGGTTTGCTGAGGGCATGCTGCAACATTAAATGTTTGCATGGCCAGAGGCACGAGTACTGAGTGAGATTAGGCCAGATCCCTTATTACATTATATATTAAATGGCACTGCATTAGCGGTTGGCTTTGATTGAGGCCAATTACGTCTGCTCTTTCTATACCCTTTCAAAATAGGCACAATTTGTGCTTGAATTTACAATTAATCAAATGAAAAGGTTTTTTTTTCCCTCATGCTTGTCCTGATATACAGCATTCAGTTTAAGAATGTTAGTTTCCAAAATAAGCTCTGTCTATACTAATATGCCTGTAAATGCATTTCAAATGACCACTCATGTATGCTGAATATACACCAATCAAGCATAACATTAAAACCACTGACTGGTGAAATGGATCACACTGATAATCTCTTCATCATGGCATGTAGCTCAAACTGATGAAAAGGTTAATTCTGGTTCTGATAGAAAAGGGTCAGAATACAAAGTGCATTGTATTTTGATGTGCATGGCTGCCCATGCTGACCCTTGTCCACTGCTGAAAGCACCAACAATGGGCACGTGAGCACCAGAACTGGACAACGGAAAAAATGGAAGATGATGGCCTGGTCTGGTTTACATTTAAGACTGAGCAACTTTTATAGTGAGGATTAGCCCGAAGTGTGAGTCAAGAGCAGCACTACTAAGCTTCTTACTGCTGAGGGTAACTTATATTACACTGTATTCAGGTTTGTGGACATCATGGTAGTTTTCACACCTGCACTGTTTCGTTCATTTAAATCAATTCCTGGTTCGTTGGTACAGTTTATTTGTGCAGATGTGAACATTGTAATTGCACTCAGGTGTGGACTAAAACAAATTCACAGAGACCCTTTGGAGGAGGTGGTATCAGTCCGGTTCCAAATAAACTCTTTTTTTCAATGGTAAACTGTGATCTCCACTTTGATGTGATCCAACTATTATATGTATGCTGCAAGGTCGAGCTAAACACCGTCCCATAGCCAGGTATGTGCTGCATTCTGGGATGCAGCAGAGTACTATAGAAGTACAGAATATGCTAATTATAGCACCTAGAAGTAAAATATATTTTAGTTCTCATGTGGCTTGTAATGATGCATTTTGATTTACGTAAAGTTCACTTGGAATTTTCTCTGTGTGAAAATAAACCAAACCGTTGAAACAAGCTAGTTTACAAACTCATCAACTGATTCAAACCACAGTAAACAATCTGCAGGTGTGAAAATGCCCGAAATATCTTCCAATGGGTTCGTGCAATTTCCGCGACGATTGTTACTGGATTTATCACAATAAAATGAATAGTCTCTTTTAGTGTTAGCTATGTACGTGAGGAGAATTTCTTTGGACCAGGGCCAGCAGGTCAGTATGGACAATATCCTTCTGAGATGTGTAAATGAAACAAATTGGCTTTAATTGGTGCTAAAATTTTTCAAAAGCAAACAGTGCACAATTAAGAAAGCATCTTTATCACTGACCAAAAAGGAAAAATTTCCATAGGCACCTTGTCACAAATGAGATATGTACACACACATATGAAGTAACAAAATCCTAGTCGAGTAATAAAGCACAAAAATAGAGTACATGTGCTTTAAATGCACATACACACAAAGGCATGGACACACACACACACACACACGCACACACACACACATTCTTTCTTGTTTTTACTGTGTCTTGGACAAAATAATTTCCTCTACTGGCCTTGTATTTCCGTTATTAACAATGGGGCAATTTATTACTGCCTTGTAACCCTGCAGAAATGTATTACTAGCTGATTACTTTTATTTTCCTCTTTATTGCATTTTTTAAAGTTTTTTTAATAATTTCCTTGCTTAGTATAAATTATTTATGGGTTAAACATTCAAAAAAGCATTTAAGTGTCATCTAAGTGTTATAAGACAAGAAGTAAACAGGACAAAATCCTCAAAAGAAATTTACCATAAACTTCAAATGTGCACATGTAAGCACTGACGACACAATCTATGGGCACTGCTGCAGAATAAACACCCTCACACACCCACACAGAAAGCTTAAGACCTACCAGACTTCCAAGTTTAGACGATGAAGAGTTGTTTCTGTGTTTGAGCAGACCACATCCCTCCATGCCCGGGGCTTCTCGGTGGTTTCCATGGATACGAGGACCACCAGCCCCCTCGGACGAGGAGCGCAGTCGTCTTTCCATCCGCATCACCTCATGGTAGGGGCTGGCACTGCTACACAGAGAAGCTGGAGGAAAGAATGAAACAAAGAGAATTACACAGTCAGACAGATGGAGAGAAATAATGAATTCAGGTAAAATTGTTATAACACTGATTCCACGAGCAGCGATATAATCATCTTTTTATTGTACTGTTAATACAGTCAGCCCCATTTCCTGTAAGAGACAGGATTTGTTTCACAAAACTAAATGACAAAGATGTTTGTATATATTCAGCAGTTTAAATTAAGTTAAATCTTCCCTTTATGAAGCTTTTCATCTATATTGTTTTTGGTCAAATGCTATTTATTGTTTTTTTAATAATCAAGTTTTGCCTGAGTTCCAACACCAAGATTGCTCTGTAACCATAAAACTAGATAATGAATGTGAAATTTCAGGGGAAATTCTCTTCAGACAGATAAATAAAAGATTGTTATAACTGCTCTTTTTTGATCTACTAGAAGATTGAAGTGAAAACAGAACCAATACCACATCCTCCCATTGAGCAACCGGCCATGAAAAAAACATTTTTTCATACTTGCTACACTTACTATGCAGACATGTGAACACAGAAGAAGCCCCATAATTGCAATGTCTTCTTGCATCTTTAACCATGCATGAGGCTGCAACACATGGATACCCTCAGCGGGCCCTGTGCAAATGTTTGCAGAAATATTCCTTTCTTGTAGAGTCCAACAGACAAGCTTATCTATCTCAGCTATAGTCTGTCTGCAGTTCTCATTGCCTGGAAGCTAGAAACTCAGAATGTAAATCAATATTCAGCTACTTTCCTTCAGGATGGATTGCAACATGCTGTGTGTGTCTGTGTGTTGCTAAAATAGTCCATTAATACCACGTTAAGTGTTTGCTGGCAGACAGTCCTCAACCAAGCTAGGTTTCAATTGCACAACAGCACACACCAGCTATAATCAAGGTTATGGTCCTTGTAGGCTTTCTAACATAAGAGAATGATGCATGGCAAATTGGAAAGATCAACAAAGTGTAGCAATGCACTTTATAAAATGAAATACTTTGACCATTATGTTTGGATCACAACTGGCTCAATAATTATACATCTCTTGTTAATGTCTTCACAGTTTCAACTGTGAAGGGAACAAAACAAGAATTTAACAAATGGTGTAGTGATTAACAGTCGCCTTACACATGAAAGATCCCCAGTTCGATACTGGGAGGAGACACAAAACCAGCCTGAGAGGCATTACGGTGCCCAGAAAAATCAAAGGGTTGGATAAGGATGGACATAAGGAAATTGTCTGAACCATGTGAATCAAATCCACGGAAGTGACCCCTTAGAAAATAAGGAAGTAGCCAAAAGTACCAGTATGCAATTGACTCCTGATCCTTAATCAAACAGATACAGTCCTCCTAGTGAAACCCTGGACTTCTTGTTTGAATGATTCATATCTTCTTCTTTCAGCTAGTCCCTTTAGGGATTGCCACAGCAGATATTCTGCCTCCATTTCACCCAACCCCTTGCATCCTTTTCTGTCGCACTAACCCTCTGATTGTCCTCCTTCACTGCATCTATGAATCTGCTCAGAGGTCTTCCTGGTCAGTCCCAACAAAAATCTGAGCATCTTCAACACCATCTCCAAACCATACATCATAGCAGGTCTCACTACCATCTTATAGGCCTTTCCTTTCAGTCGTGCTGCTATCTTTATGTCCCATATCACCCCTGACACTTGTCTCCAACCACTCCACCCTGCCTGCACTCTTTTCTTCACCTCGCTTATGCATTGTCCGTTGCTTTGGAGTGTTAACTCCAATTATCTAAAATCTACCTTCACTATTTCTACTCCTTGCATGTTCACCTTTCCACCTGTCTTCCTCTCATTCAAACACATGCTCCCTAATCTCACTACAGATCACAATGTCATCTGCAAACGTCACAGTCCTCAGAAACTACCACCCCCAGCTTAAACCCATCTCTAACTCCTATCACACACCTCAAAATTATCTTATACATGTCCTGCACCACCCTCACATACACATGCCACTCCTTATTTCCTCATGCAGTACCACAGTTCCCCTTTTGGTACCCTATATATATATATACTTCACCATCGACACTCCTAAAGCAAATATTGCTTCTGTAGTGTTGTTCCTCCACATGAAGCCTTGCTGCTGTCACCTCTCTTCTTCACATAGCTTCAACAACTTTTTCCCAACAACTCTCTCTCTCTCATCAAGTTTACCCCTTTGTAGTTACTACAGCTCTGCACATCACCCTTGTTCTCTATAATTGGTACACTTCTTCTCCATTCTTCAGCCATCTTCTCACTCTCCAAGACTGTGTTAAACATTCTGGTTAAAATGTCCACTGCCGTCTAACCTAGACATCTCCATACCGCCACAGGTAGTGCGCATAATAAACACCACAGATTCCTGCTTTTATTGACTGAAGGCTTTTTTTAAGCGGATAAAGCTTTGGCCGCAACACACTTGCAATGTGTTGCAGCAGCTGAAGGTGAGTTACGAATAATAAAAAAATTCAGTTATAATTTAGTTAAGAAATACATTTTCAGTGTGACACTTACTGTTTCAGTCAGTCCACAGCTGTCACTGATTTAATATACTGAAAGCATTTTTCCAGATTAACTGCCTGAACTTCTGCAAGAAGCACTGACAGCTACACAAGTTTCAAATCTGATTTGAAATTCATGTAGCTGATTTCCAGCTCTAATTCGTTTATTGTCTCGAAACATTCTCACTCCAAACTTTGAATTAGCAAATAATTTGGAAGCAAACAATGAAAGGCATTATGCTCTGTGTGTCAATACAAATCATCTCGTAGTCTGCAATCATCAAGTGGGAACAAGCTGTGAGACATGAGAATAATGTCATTTTAAATCTCGATTATGCCAATTTGCAGCACCTCCACTTATCACTTTCCTGGGAGAATTTCTTTGATAGGCTTGGTAATGAACTCTCAAGATTTTTATTGGCATTCTAATTCACACTTGTACAATCATGCATAGGGAAGTAATAAAACCAAACAACACTGAAGTAGCAGGAGCATAGCATCACTTTAACTTTCTAATAAATGTTTTCTGTCGAACTAATTTCAGTAGAGATGAATGTGGATCTTTTTGATGAAAATATAACAGTGACTATATTAACAGCAATTTGTTCTAATCTTATTTACAAATGAACATCCCCAATAATAGAACTGTCTATTATTAAACTTTTTCATAGCAAAACAACAATTCAGAATCCTACAATGACTTACATCTATATGTATATCTAAATATATCGCCTCTGATGATGAATTAGTACTTTAAAAAAATACACAAGAAAACAGCTCCTGGTGGAAACAGCAAACTTGTTCCACCACTTGTAGCAAAAGCACACCATTGAGTACAGACCATTTGCCATTTATATTTATTACTTGTCCAATTTATAGCCTCTTCATATTTATATGTTGCCGTGAAAAAAGGGAGAGCTGTCAAACTGATATAAACACCCTAAGAAGGTACTCAAGGAGGGGATACTAGCAACTGGTGATGTGCGACCCAAAAATAAATACAAGACTCCCATGCAGTGTGCCATGTGACAAGGGGGTAAAACAGTGAAAAGAAATTATTAATGCAGTTACATAGTGGAAAAGCAGGGCTTTAAGCAACTGGTTATAAAAAGCTCAACCCAAGTTACAACATCCAAAGTAGAAACAATTTTTCTTTATTTCCGTTTTATTATACTGTTACTGTTAAGCTAAAGTGTTAAGCAGTTATATAACAGTTTTACTTCCAGGCAAAACTCAGGCTACCTCTGCGCTTACATTTGATTTATGCTGTGTCACTACTATTGCACTATAATGGTGTCGCCTGTGGTAAGATTCACACTTTCAATTAGGTTGTCTGTCATCACTGACAGTAACTCAGTGAAAAAGAAGGATGGAAAATGACCTTCATTTTGTTTGCACTAATAAATGCTGCTGCCTGCAAGCTGCAATCATGGATAGATTGTTGAGTTTTTTTCTATATTGTCATAAATATCATGTTTGTAAATTTCCTCAAAATATTGTGATATAATTGTGAGGCTATATCATTCACTCCTACTCTGGTGTTTTTAGAAACACAAACAAGTGGCTTACACATTCAAGTCAGATAGTACAGTCTTAGGTACAGTGAGTGTGTATCTAAGTGTGTAAAGGAGCAAGTACTGCAAATAAGGTAACATAATAAAAAGCATGCATCAAAGTCAAAAAGTAAGTGTATGTTTAAAGTTAAAGGCTCAGTTCCCAGCAAACTTCATGTGTGTACATTTTTTTAGTTGGTGTGTGTTTCTGTTTCGGCATAGGAGCAACCTGGCTCTATAACTCGTACCATCCATATTACTGCATATACACTATATTACCAAAAGTATTCACTCACCCATCCAAATAATTGAATCCATGAATTCCAATCACTTCTATGGCCACAGGTGTATAAACCCAAGCACACCTACGCATGCAAACTGCCTCTACAGCTATTTGTTTAGAATGGGTGTCTCTCAGGAACTCAGTGAATTCCAGTGTGGCACTGTGATAGGATGCCACCTGTGTAGCAAGTCCAGTTATGAACTTTCCTCCCTACTAAATATTCCATAGTCAGCTGTTAGTGGCATTATAATAAATTGGAAGCGATATGGAATGGCATGTACTCAGCTACAAGGTGATAGGTGACATAAAATGACACAGTGGGGTCAGCAGATGCTGTGGCCCATAATGCTCAAAGGTTGCCAACTTTCTGCAGATAACACTTCTCCATCTGGCAATCCGATGAACGAGTCTGTGTTTGGTGGTTCCCAGGACAACAGTACTTGTCTGACTGCATTTGCCAAGCATCTAGTTTTGTTGAGGGAGATTATGGTGTGGGGTTGTTTTTCAGGAGTTGGGCTTGGCCCCTTAGTTTCAGTGAAAGGAACTCATTTAGACAATTTCATGCTCCCAACTTTGTGGGAACAGTTTGGGAATGGCCCCTTCCTTTTACAACATGACTGTGCACCAGTGGACTAAGAAGGATCCATAAAGACATGGATGAGCAAGTTTGGTGTGGAAGAACTTGACTGGCCTCAACCCAATAGAACATCTTTGAGATGAATTAGAATGGATACTGTGAGCCAGGCCTTCTCGTCCAACATCAGCATCTGACCTCACAAATGCGTTTCTGGAAGAATTGTCAAAAATTCCCATAAACTCTCCTAAACCTTGTGGAAAGACTTAGGCTGTTATAGCTGCAAAGGGTGGGCCGACATCATATTAAGCTCTATGGATTAGGAATGGGATGTCACACAAGTTCATATATGTGCAAGGGCAGATGAGCAAATACTTTTGGCAATATCATGTATTCATACACCTGTGGTTTTGGCTTTGAATAGAAGTCTGTGATTTACCAGTTCAAATGAATTTCATACCTGCATGCGGTTTCCTCAAGTGAGAGGGTCTGGGTTCATGACAGCCACAGAAGCTTCCTCTTTCTTGAAAAGAGCGCGTGTTTCTAGCCCTCCTTTCTGACTGCTCAGGGTTAGAGTGGCAGCCCTCACTGCGTACAACACACGCCTCACTCTCACTTGTGGTCTCTGTGTGGTAACCTGTCTTCCTGTCATGGTCTAACTCCTCCCTCTTGTCCGCTGACAACTCTTTCCTCGCTTCCTTCCTTTCCTCCTCCCTCTCCTTCCTCTCTTCCAGTGATTGTTCCTGCAGAGGTAGGCAGGGCACAGCTGTCTCTGGCTCTGAGAGGGAAATGGCAGTTTCATAGTCTGTGTTGTTGGCTGTGCTGGTGTCCGGGAGTAAGGGTTTTTCAGTGCTCGACTGCGCAGGAGTGAAGAAAACCTGAGGAGAGGACATTTTATTGAGTGTGTGCAAAGATAAGATTTTTCACCAGCAAGCTAATGAAGCAAAAAGCTAACAGTTTATAGAGAGAAGATCACCCTTCAGCTAGCACTTACAAGGCGGATGTTTGTGTTCTCGTGCATCAAAGTGTGCATGTTTAGACAGCAAAATAATGCAGTGTTTACTCCTCTAGAGCCATAAAGCAAAGTAAATGGTTTCACTTTTTGAAGTTCCCTCAGCTGACTGTAAAACAGAATAATATCTTTGAATAAATGCTTTCAAAGAAGAAAGGTTGTGAGCATAAAGGTGTGAAATACAAAGGGCAGAATTCAGACATGCACTAGTCTTCTTTTTCATGCCCAAGCTCTTTCAATAAAAGGATTTTTTATGCCTGGTGCTCAACTTTCATTCCATATTTCACAGACTCAAAACAGTGGTCACAAATACTCCTCCTTTGTGCTTGCTGTTGTTTTTGCATCCAACAGTAACTGCAGTTTCATTGTGAATTCCCAAAACACTAATATTTTTAATTTTTATTTTTTTACAAATGTAATTAATGTTTCTGTCTATTTGGTTACATGCAGACAGATTACTAAGTCTATGAATGTGGTGCATTTTTATCATTAAACTGTTATTTCATGATGATACTAACAATTATATATATATATAGCTTAAAACATACTATAAGTCTATGCCGGTTGACCCAATTTGATTTTAAAGCTTCTTTGATAAAACAAGCATGCTACCTGGGATGTAGAGACAGCCACACTGAAGTTCTCTGGAACAGGTGGCTGGTCAGGTGGAGCAGTTTCTGTATCCACCTCTGGCACAGAGACTGGTTCTGGGCCTAAACCCGATCCGGGGCTGGGAGCTGGCAGCGCATCTACTTCAGATACAGAGTCTTCAGTGATCGGAATGAACTCCGAAGGAGTGATTGCTGTGGTTCGATCCTCTGATATCATAGGGGACTGGAGTGAGCTCTCACCACCAGCACCAAGTTCACCAGGCCAGGATCCTGGAGTGAGCCCTCCTGCCCCTGGAGTGATGGTAGTGGCGGTGCTGGGAGGCTCCAGATGCACTTCAGGTGGTCTGTGATGATCAGATGTCCGGGAGAAGCGTTGGTGAGCTGAAAAAGACTTTGGCAGCAGTTGTTTCTTCTGGCGTGATGACCGTTTGTTGTTATTACTGCCGCCACTGTAGTCATCAAGGATCCCAGAATCATCGCCTTCATTGGTACCCGAGCTGCTGATGCAGTTGATGAACACATTTCGATTGGTCGTAGAGGAGGACGATGAAGCCTTGTCAAAGTCCTCAGTCTGAGAACGTGTGATTTTCTTTTGCCTGTGGCTGCCAAATCCAAATGAGTGGCGTGACTTGGGCCGTCCACCACCATCACTGAACCCTGTTGACACCGACGTCGTTATTGTCTGATGATTATTTCCATTCGCATCAGTGCCCTGTGTCAGCGGCGGTGTGAGGTTGAGGTTGATAGGCTGGACACGTGGCTCGCTGTTCCGCTTAGATGCAAAACTGAGAGATGGTGTACGGAACAGGCTCCGCCGTTTCCCAGTGCTGCCAGAGCTGGAGTTGGTGCTGGAAGGTGAGGAAGTATGGACACCATTTCCCACTCCGCCTGAAGATGGAGAGGAGGGTAGGGACTCCTGCCTCTTACTGCTGCTGCGGCGGAAGATTGGCAGGCGGGAAACAAGTGTGGATCGCCGTGAGCCTGATTCACCCATTTAAAAGCTGATGGAGTGGGCCACTCTGACAAAACAAACAGAAGAAACATTTAATAAATCTACCATTCACCAGCAACTAAATATACAGCACACACCACTTCTTTTGAGCTGCCAAACCCTTATGTGGCACCTAAGAACTCTCAAAGTCCCGTCTACAAACCCTTGAGGCATAATTGTATTTAAAAAAAGAAAAAAAGTTTCAATGCACAGACTATTCGAGTTGAGAAATTTCACATTCAGGGCTCACATTTCGCATTCTCAACGTTCCTGCTGCAACTTTACGTTGCATATCACCCATTCTGATGTGGAAAAAAGTGTCATATTTAAGAGCTTTTTCCCCGATCGGGCTTGTGCAATGGTTCCTTAAAGAAAAACAGCGTTGCTTACACCATTTCTGCTAGTGTCTGCCTGTGAAGTTTCTCTGATGGAAAAATTTCATAAAACACACGCTTCAGAAGAGCTCAAACGGGGCAAAAACAGAATCTCATTTCACATTTATTCCATACAAATAAAGTGGTTATCAAGTCTGTATATACCGACACATTGAAGAGGCTTAGCTACAGTGTACCTCTGTTTATTGTACATCAGTACACGAGAACAAAGACAGATTTAACACTCTCACAAAGATGTGCAATCTCACAGGAGAGGAAAAATTTTTCATTCAGTAAACTAGGTATTCTGGCCAAACATTACTCCTTACCAGTAAAAGGCCTTTTTGTCTGCCATCAGCCTGTCAGATAACATTGAGTGCTCGCAGCGGTCGATGTTCATCTGTTGAGTTCAGTGTTCAATTCAGTGCTGGCTAAATGTTTAAAGATAGGAGAGGTGAAGTGCTAAAAGACTTTAAAATAGTTCAATTACTTTTTTATAATCAGAATTTCTTTGTTTCACTCTCACAAAAAAGGGGGATTAAACAAACAAGAAATCCAAAAGAATAACATCTGTATTGGCATCAGCTACTGGACAAATTGGGGTTTTTTTGTTTGTTTTTTTTAAATCAATATCAGCCGAGAGCTTCACTTTTATCGCATACCCATTTTAAGGTCGTCTGGTGTGTCCCACATGGAGTGAAACAGTATTATCCGTATAAAAACACAAAATCCAGTCAGGGAAAAAAAAAACTTCAGCTGCACCTCATTTTAGCACATGGTTACTTATTTAAAAGGTACAGTAAGTAATTTGTGAGGTTATTTAATATATCTATACTCATATCGGACTCATTTCACCAAGTTTTACAGCCTCCTCCAGAGTAAATAGATGCGGACACATATTGACAGCTGAGGTAAAAAGATAGGCAGCCTACACTCACTACAGATCCACTCAGGCCAGACTCATTTGTCCTACAGCTGCCACTGTAGCTAGCATTAATTCTTTGAATCGGGAGGGGTAAGAAAATAAAATTCAGTTGACTGCAACCTGCAACCTACTGACATCTAGAGGTGATATTTTACACACTGTACGTTCAAGTGTTTGCAGCAGTGCACATTATTTATACATAAAAACAGCTCGTTCTTAAATAGTACTTAATATGCTGTTCTCACAAGCACTATTAAATCAGCTACTAACTGAAAGCAACACATGCAAAAGACCAAAATAAGAAGCACCTAAATTTTGGAAAAATATAACAGCACAAAAAGTCCTGACCAACCTGAGCTTCCTGGCCTTGCTCACCTTTTGAGAATAGGAAATTAGAGCATCAGCCTACAGCAATGTTCCTTACACGATCTTACAATGAGTGAGTCTGAGTAAACACAATGCAAGGAAGGTTATTGTCACACTGCTAGTAGGAACTGACTAAAGTTCCCCTTTTTGAGTCATAAAGGAAGGAATTCATTTCAGTAAATACTCCTGTCATTGATTGTTGCACTCAGTAAAACTAGCAGTGACTATGCAGTCCCTGCAACATTGAAGAGCTGACCTCTCTAAGAGCTCCTGAAGTGTTTTGTTTTCAATCTCTGCCTAATAAGCTTACATTAACACTCTCCACTCTGAAGTGGCTTATTATTAGTGTCACCTAACTGAAAGTAAATGTGATGCAGATTTTCATTACAAATTAACTCAATGCAATATATATAAAACAGAAGAGGAGGAGACAAAGGAAGTCAATAAATAGTACTGCCGCAGCACAGTAAACAATGACATGATATTCATACAAAAAAAATCATATGTTGCTAAGTCTGTCCTCACTTCAAGCCATCTGAGCAAGTCAAGACAGTGCAGGTCACCAGTCGTATTAAACATTTCCTTCTCAGATTAGCCAACAGTTTAGCAGCTTTAGGTTTTCAACCCACCACACAGTCATTTGACCTGGTTATAGCACTCTGGTCTAACTGATTAAGACAACCAATTAGACAGATTAAATCAGATTGAGAACGTCTCGCTCATTTAACAATGAGGGCAAATAACAACCTGATGCCAGGCTTTATGAGGCTAAATGTCAAATATACCCTCACTCTTTACTGCCTTTTGAAGCACTATTGGATTGTAATCATGCTGTCATCTATAATCTAATACAAAATCACAGTACAGGTTAAAATGTATAAAAAGTACTGCGCTCAAACGTTTCCCTGACTTCCTCACTGCTCAGTAACTGCACATGGAGCGAGACTACCTGCATTAGAGAAGCAAAACTTCACCTAATCTGAGTTCCCTTTTGCTTTGTAATTAGTCTTAGAGCTGCTGAGCTGAATGCAAAGTGTTTGTTTTGCTGTGACCTGAACTGACTTCCATATAGCTGTCCGCCAAAATGAAGAATTAAATGAATTGCAGAAGCAAGATTTCTAAGCAGGCTTCCAGATACATAGCTCCAATTTTCCCATGTTAAAAACATGCTGGGATAAATTTGGTGGCTTTCAAGAAGGTGTGAGGTCACACCTGAAGTTGGGCCACGGCCACTGCACATTTCCTGCTTACTGCTTAAAGGCTACGTATTTTCAGGAAGGGCTTAATACAGAAAAGGAGTTTCCCTACAGGTAACAATTATATCAACATCGTTATCCTCAAATAAACAAGAACAGAATGAGGTATTTATTCATACACTGCTCTATGGTTTTTGCTGTCTTGACACACCCTGCAAACTTGAGTCAACAATAGTTAATAATCAGTAGACTATTGCCCCAAAAACAGCCTCCCATTGCAGGGTAATTTTATACTGATAGATGAGTATCTGCCAGTTTGAAATAATAGGTGTGTGAGGGTGTGAATAAATGGGTGTTTCCTATGAAACAGGTTCTGGATAGGATCATTTTCACAACCTTAACCACATGTTACAGTTAATGCAAACCATACTCTTCTATTCCATGTAATCAAAGGTTGCAGAGGAAGGGTAATATGTGAAAAATGTATGTTTTTATAGAAGCAGTAAGCTGGCTGCAATGATGTCAAAGACAATGTGGACAAAGAAAAATATTCTGATATTTTTAAGCAAATACTTTTATGCTAAGACATATAAAAATACTATATAATGTGGCAATATATCCAAAGTGATAACTAGTCTTTTATCAGTCAGTGTTAAAAGAATCTCATCTAGCTCATGATTCCTCTGTCTGATTGTGTTGATAATATTTAATAAAATACGCAGCAGGCACATACCTCTTTCACACAAGCCAGGGCATGTGGACAAAACAAAAAGCAATCGTAAGCAATAGGATGCCAAGTTAACTATAGATTGAAGTGAGAACTGTAATTCATCACCATTACTACAGTGAATAGATGATAAGTAAAGTGCAGTCTGCAAACCTATCCTAATATAAATTAAGCAACATGCTACATAAACATCATCATGACATTTGGAGAGTATATGTGTAAATAGGAACGCGTACTAGCACAGTGTACTGCATACTCAAGCATACAGTTAGCTCTTCAAAGCAAATTAATAAAAAAAATTTACATTGCAAAGAATATCAGATAAAAACAAGCTAAATGTAAGAAAACGCAAGCAGACAGTACTAACACATAAAAAAATATGGTGGAGCAGTTCTTGGAACTGTTTTCTCACGGAAAGGTCCTGGGTTTGAATCTGTGTGGATCTTCTCCCTATGTCTGCATGGATTCTCTCCGGGTAGTCCGACTTCCTCCACAGTCCAAAAACATGCACTTAGTAAAGTTAAGTTAGTTTGTGACTCAAAATTTCCCATAGGTGTGAACATGAGTGTTAATGTCCTAATCTCTCTGTTGGCCCTGCAACAGGCTGGTGACCTTTCCAAGGTGTACCCTGCCTCTTGCACAGTGGAAGCTTGAAGAGGCTCCAGCCCCCTCATGACCCTGATTTGGATAAGTGGAAGGGAATGGATGGATACATGATTGCATTATTATTCACAACCCTAATTTACAAGTTTTATAGGAATGTGATACAATGCACAAAACGCATAATCACAAAATTCTGTAGTGTACATGCTGAAATAATCTGCCAACATAGTGCATCAGTGTGTGCCAACCATGCACAATAATAAGGCATCTATTAAGACACATCACAACTGCTTTCATGAGCTCCAGCAATGAATACTGTGCCCCTTTAAGGTTCTGCTCAATACAATCTTATATCTGCAGTGTCTGCTGATCATGATGTGAGGCTCAAAATCACAACAATGAATGGGCCTTAGCGCGTAGTTACAGTGTGCTTACAGTTTAAACAACACTTCTTACAACTGCTCAGAGAACCCTGCTCGTTTATTATTCTCCAGGAATCAGCCTGTAGCAGGTGAGGATTTGAAACAATTTCCAATAGATACGAATCGGGGATGCAAATGAGCGCAACCAGCAGGTCCTCAGCGGGGCGCCAACAACTGTCAAACCGAAAACGTCAACATCGCTTTGAAGCCTTAAATCCCGACTAGCTAGCCTGGACTGGGAGACTGGCATGTTGGCGCTAATGGCCACTACGACGTTGCATCAGTTAAACAGTGTATATCGCTTTCTTTACTCTGCAAAGGTCAGCGGTGTCCGGAGGAAATACAGTAGCATTCTCCGTCCGGTGGTTCCGGCGGTCAGGCTAGCAGGTAGCGGGCAAACACACAAACGTGAGTATGTTACCTTCAGAGGAATCCCGGAGTCTCCACCGAGGCCCCTCGGAACAGAAACAGATGAATATACCTTCGCTTTGTGCTCATACGAGTTATTACAACCTACATGAATGAAAATATGTGGAAATGCGTACTGAGGTAGCACCTTGTGTGGCACTGACGCCAATATGACACCTCAGTGACGTGGAGTCGTCCTTTCCTCGTCCGTCTCTTCCGCGTTGCATCGACAGGCCGCGAGCGTGGACAACGTGACGTTCCTCC
>VUQK01022216.1:2623-34470 GCA_015106715.1 Bujurquina vittata | reverse complement strand
TAGCTGTTGTTGTGAATGTGGATGAGAAGCTGGTATTCCTGAAAAGTGCACTCATGCCCAGCAAACCTACTCTGAGTAAATAGAGGTTTAAAAAAATGCAGTAGACCTCCTTGCAATGCTACATTAGTTCACACCCTCTGGCACCACCTAGTGAGGTTCAAAGCAGAGATACAATAGTGCAGCTAATCCCAGTGCACACAGAGGCTCGGGATCCCTCTAGCTGTTAAATGGACAAAGTAAGAAAGGGCATATTATCCTTTGATGCAGGGGGAGTTAAGTCGTACCAAGGCCTTCGCTTCCATTCCTGTCGTCTTCCTCGCTCTCTTTTGGAAGGAGCTGGATTCAACATAACAAGGGCAAGTCGGGTTAAACATAAGGCCAAGAAAAGCTCAGTATAATAAAAGACTGACTAATATGCCTGCAATATTATCAGCAGAATAGATTTTTACATCTCACTGTTTAGGGAGATAGAATGTAAAGCCCTTAGATCCTTTACTATCTATACAACAACAAAAATGAATCAAATAAAAGAACCGATGCATCATGGAGTCTTACAGTGTCAAAAGTGAGTATTCAGCTAAGAAACTCCGTGACTGATGTATAACATTATAAGGTCATTCGAATTGTTACTGCTGTTCAGCAGCATTTTACTGCTATAGCTGGTCAAACCAGACCCAGTTTTAAGTACCATATCCTTTAAATCTGTTAATGATAACCTTTGGACTTTTGCCTTTGACAGTAAAAGAAAACACTTTTTTGTTTTTGTTAATTAGACTGCATTTACTTAAGACATAAAAATGTAAACAGAAGTGTAAAAGATAGACAAAAGACAATAAACACCATCATTAAAATTTAAAATTAGGAAACCAAAAATGAACAGCGGTGGCACGGTGGTGCAGTGGTTAGCAGTGAAGGTCCTGGGGTCAAATCCAGGACGAGGCCTTTTTGGATGGCATTTGCATATTCCCTCCAGGTACTCCGGCTTCCTCCCACAGTTCACATCCAAAGATGTGTGTGTGTGTGGTCATTTTAAATTGGTCACAGTGTGAATGCTTGTCTCTCTCTGGGACAGGCTCCCGCAGGCCCGCAACCCCGAATCGGAAGGATGGAAAATCAACAGTCCACCTGTAACTTAAAAAGAACAGGACTTTTCTGTGAGATGGTTATGTGCTGCATACAAACTAAAAAAAGGACTTTACGTCTACGTTATATTTCCCGCTTGTTTCTGCTGCCCCCAACTGGCCAGAAAATCCCGCAGGTTGAAAGAAAAATTAATTATGAATTCTCTAGGGCAAATTCCTCTTTGCTGGAACTTATGACAACTGGTATTCACTGGGAAATATCCCGGATTTCACATGCACCAGATAGAAAAGAAAGCACTAAATTTGTAAATGTTATTCTGAAAATCAGCTGTCGGACTCTCTGGAGTGGAAAGTACATAAAATACAGTGGTCTGGACTAAAAGAATAAAATAACAGATATATCCAAGAGGATTGTTTCAAAATTGAACTTTAGTACTTAGTTGAGTCTGGTAAACGATGTGTGAGAGTTTGCAACCGTGTTCTGGAAAAAGGGTTTCAAATTGCTTCTTACTGAATGCTGTGTCTCAAGGAAATGGAAATTGTGTGAGTGACCTCAGACTATGAAATGACTCAGACACAGACGTGTCACTGGCGCACAGTCAGGTGAGAGGAGGCTGGAAAGCTGTCTGTAATGGAAGGGAACAATGCTGCTGTGATTTTGGCCCTTGGAACTGTTACAGTATGAAGCTGTAAACATGTTACACTATGGAGGTTGTTTCCATGGAGATGTTCCCGAGTACCCAGCCAAAGTTGGCACTTATTACGCTGCTCCCTTTGCATGAGTGAATCTCTTCAAATGTCCACTGCCCATGAGACCTGAAGGGAGAAAGATACCGCCGTACCTCAGTGTCGAACAGGAAGGAACAGGCCATTAACAATACAAATTAGCAAGACCAGCACTATCGCACAACTCCTATGAACATTGCAAAAAATCCTTCCTGCAGGCGGACTCCACACAGAGCCCCTCCAGCCTTTGCGCCACTGAGCTAAAGCAGCATCATTTACCTACACCAACTATAATTGCATTTAAAATGCATAGGTCACCACTTCTGTGCCAGTTTGCTGATGTTTTGAGCTTGAGTGGGTAATTTTTTTTTCACACCATCAACAGCATCCAAACAACTGTCTGTGTGAGAGCTGTGTTTCCACTGAGGGTACAGAGAGTAATCTGTATTCTGTATGGTCACAGGATTGTAGCTAAGACATGAAGAAGATGTTTTTTTTTTTCTCCAAATAATCATTGTCAAAAAGTCTGTAGGCCTTTCAGAACAGCTTTATTTCTGTTAAGTCAACAACAGCTTGTTCTTAAAAAAGATCAACATATATCTCTTGAGGCATTGTTTGTATAAAATGTCTCTGATGCCTGTTAAAGAATTTTTACTGTACAAAAGAAGTTAATCCCTTGTAAAAAAACAAAAAACAAAAAACAATGTAAATCTAAAAATAAAACACTGGCAAATTAACAGAAAATTCAACTCCATTTTCAAAGCACTCTGAAGCACATGCTTTCTCTTTTAAAAAAATGACAGCGAACAATAAAACAATTTATTGAAATCATTCTAAAATTACTCTGCATTAAAAATAAACCATGTCTGTGCATACTCAGTGTGCAAAAATTATGGAAATACTCAATTTAATGCATAGCAATAATTTACATTAGAAAATTATTTGAAAGAAAGAAAGAAAGAAAGAAAGAAAGAAAGAAAGAAAGAAAGAAAGTCTACCAAATAAAACATCAAACTAAAGTGATCTTCAGAGGTATTTATGCTTGTAGCATATAGCATTTAGGGTTCTTTAAAGGACCAGTTAGAAAGTTTGGAAAATGTGCATATTTACCCTTTTAACAAGAGAAAGATAAGGCGACTGATACGACTGCCATATCTGAATGATGACTCGGTAACCTGGAGCGTGTAAGCTTAGTTTAACATTAGAACAGGAAACAGCTACTTGGCTCAGATGACAACAGAATCTACCTGCTAAAAAACTCCACAGTCTACAAATTAACAATTTAGATCTCATTTGTTCACAAATGTTGTGTTTTACAGGAGGAAGAATGAGTATTTCTTGGCCAAAAGCAGTAACTTTCCGGTGTTAGCTTTGATTGCCACACATACACCCTTTCAGATAAATTATCATGGTTAAACTAAAGTTTTTTTTCTCTACAGATTACATGGTTTAATATATTAACTGAGCTTACAGATGATAGGTGCTCCAATGCTAAGCTAAGCTAGCCTTTTGGCTCTAGTGCAAACAATAACCTCTGGCCTTGGCAAATAAAGATATCATGGAAATGCAATAAACTTATCACTTGAGGCTGGCTCCAAAACTGAGCCATAAATATATATATATTCAGAGATAAAGTGAATGTTTAGAGCCTGGTACAAAAAGTGTTTCGGGTATAAAGGGGTTTAGTCATGGTTTTAAGTTAAAGACATGGTTGATTTTGAGATGTGACAAGTTTGACCGATTCATTGGCAGGCCGATATTATTGGCAAATATTAGCTATTTGTCCAGCTATCGGTACTGGAATAAAAGCAGATAAATGAATTTTTTTTATAAAGTAAAGAAGAAACAGCAGAAACACCCTTCAACCATGTTATGAGTGTTGATTTTGCATAGTTTCTTCACCAGAGAGCAGTCTGCAACTTCCGTGTTGGCAACACACAAACAACAGCCAGCTGACCCAAGCAGAGTCGGGCAGAATGTACCAAAGTTAATAAATATAACAAATGTTAAGAAAATCTGATTCTGTCATGTGTGTCTGAAAGAAAAAAAATCATCAGCTAATATATTAAAATAGGAGATGTTTAAATAATCAAATATCCAAACCGGTCTTCCTTTATCGTTCAAGCTCTAGTGCAGACACAGGCTGATCGCTGTCTTGTAGGCTTAACCTGCACAAATCTGAGTCACAGAACTGGATCTTTCAAATGTCTTGTGGAGCAGTTTTTATTGATATTATCTGACAAATAATATAATCTACTGTGTGTTAAAGTACATCTGGACTCTAGTTTTGTTGAAAGCTAAACTGGAGGTTTCGAAATGCAGAGATCACAAACCAGTCAGTGATGTCATTCATCTTTTATATACAGTCTATGCTCCAGCTACATGCTGACTGTGGAGATAGCAGAGTGGCATCCATCATCTTCTCTCTCTCCACAAGAATGTAAATAAGCAGACTTTCCAAAATGTCCTTTTAACAGAACTTTGCCACCAACATGATGCAGTTTTGTTTGGATGGTGGGTTACAGTATTCAGTTCATTATCAACATCAAACACACATTCAATAATGCCTCCAGTGTCTCTGAAACATTGTGGTTTAGACACCATCAACAAATGCTAACTACATACCAAACTAACAGTTACATTCTGTACATTATTTTCACTGCTCTCAATCAAGTTTGATATGAATCTAATGCAGCTTTTTCCTGTTCAAATATGAAATGCTGAAAAAACAGCTAGAGGGGAAATGAATCATCCAGTGTCACTCCATGCACACATACACTGATCAGCCAGAACATTAAAACCACCTGCTTTGAGTTGGTACGCCTCATGATGCTCTGACTCAGACTACTGACAAGGGATCCTCACAATGCTGTCTGGCACTGGGACACTGACAGCAGATTCTTTGGGTCCTGTGGGTTTTGGTCCATCCTGTGGATGCTTGATAAAACTTGAATCTGGGAGGTTTTGGAGGCCAGGTCAATGCTTTGGGCTGTTTTGGATGCTTTGAAGTAGGTCCTGCACAGTTTTTGTGGTGCAGGAGCTGCAATGTCCTGCTAAAAGAGGCCACTGCCACCAGCACCAGCTGCTTTATCCATGGGTAGATGTGCCTGGTCTGCAGCAAGATTTTAGCAGGTGTTGCTAGTTAAAGTAACAGCCACATGAATGCACAGACTTCCCAGCAGGATAATGCATTATCATGCATTCGCTTCTCCTGCCAGGTCCTTAAATGTTGTGGCTGATTAGTCTATAAATAAAATATAACATTAAAATGTCAATCACTGCTTGTTCACCAAAGGATTTTTTTTCTTAAGAAAAAAACATTTCATTACCCTTTAAAAAGAAAACAGAATAAAAAGCTGTACCTGAAAATCATACATCCATTTTTGCACAGTAGTACCTTCTTATGACAGTAATCCCACACATATCCTTCCTCGCAGCTTAACAACAAGATTAAAAAGGACTGCTTGGAATTCTAATAGACTTGCATCAGAAAAATCTTTCCTGCTGAAAATATGGCAAGCATCCCGTGTAGATGGTCCTGCAATCTGCACTTTGAAGTGGGGTTTCCACAAATAAATCTGTGTTTTTAAATCACAGACAAATCAGACAGTCGGTGAAACTTTAAGGCTAGGGCATAGGTATAAGCTTACTGGGCGGCGTGCTGTTAGGACGGGAACATCGACTTCCGCACCTTTGGAGGCGGTGGAGGAGGCTTGCTCTCAATTTTCATTGGGAGCGGAGGCGAGAACTTTGGGGAAAGAGAGAAGAGAGCTTGTGTTAGGATATTAAATAAAAATAAAAACAGAATATTTTAGCATTTACATGACATTAAATATGTATTAGGGAGGGAGTGTGATTTTCTCTGCGCAGACATACCTCTGTGGAAAACCCAGGGTTGTCAATCTCGTGTGGGTATCTCTTTGGTGGCATGGGTGGAGGAGTCCCTGGGGTGTCAGCAGTACTGACATCATTGTCACTGAGAAGTGATGAATAACCTACGACAGAAAGGAGGAAATGAAAGCTTTTCAGGCCACATGCATCAGTGAATGTGTTTTTCTGACCTGATTAGGGCTTCAGACCAAAATGTGTTTATACAATGTGTTTATAGGAGGCCCCCTGTGTCTGTGTGTGTAAGGCACAACTTTAAGAGAAAATAAAATGATGACAAAATGATGATAAAATGAGAGGTGGGATTTTTTTCTGTTTTGGCTACATACTGGAGCTGCGCGGTGTTTGTGGTGTGTGTGGAGAGGCAGGTAGTGGACTCAGGGGGTTAGACAGGCTGAGCTGAGATGAAACACCGTGAAACAGGGAGAGGGTAAGCCGTCGGTCTCCCAGCTGTAAACTTTTGGGCCTCTGCTGCTTCTCTGGAGGAGTCTGGAATGAAAGTGGACAATGCAAAACAATTTAAGCACAATGGGGCTGCTCCCAATTCACAACTAAAAACACTTCATACTATAATAATATAGTTTTAAGTACCTCAGTTTAGTGTTACAGGGGAATAACAATAACAGAAGAAACATGCAGTATATAAATAGTTCTTGGACATAAGGCCTTACCTCATCTCCATCTGACTGCCTCTCCAGGAGGTTCTGGGATTTGCTCACATTCCACTCCTTCCTGTTCTTTCTAGCGATCCTATTGTCTTCTTCTGGGCGGGACAGAACAGAAGCCCTGCGATCGCTGGGACGGGACAACAAGGAACTGTTTGTGTATGACCAGAAGCAAAGAAGCAGAAAGATGCACAATCAGATGCACTGAAGGTGCTCTATATTTGAGCAGAGAAAACGATATCAATGTTAAAAATAAGCAGTGTCTAGACAGGATGGAAAGGTAGATAAAATAAGCTGTGAATGGATGCTGGGACTGACTCATGGGAGGAAATGCAGGAGGGTCCATCTGAGGAAGCATAGCCACTGGAGACACCTGAGGAGGCGTTGGAGAGGGTCGAGACAGTGGACATGCGACGCAGGGTGGAGGGCAGGATGTAGGGCAACACCATCGAGCCTACACGACTCTTCTTCTGCTCAGTGAGGGAGCAGGGCTGGGACACACAAATGGGATTAAGCATCACTGGGGGAGCTTGGCAGGGGAGGAGCACAATGATAGGCAAAACACAGGTTGCAATAGATTGGCTAAAGGAAGATTTATGGTCCTGCACTAATATAATGTACGCTCTGCTTTGAATGAGAACCACTTGATAGGAAGGCAAGAGGGCCAATAGCTTAAGTTGGCACCCTCTTACATTAAATTGAGTTTTCAGCTGGCAACGCACCAAAGTTATGACGCCACATTGCTTCTCCACTTTCTCCCGAAGGTCTTGGAAGCAAGTAACCAGACGATTGTGTAAGGGTTTCAGCTGCTCCGTCGTCTTCTCCTCGTGGATGCGAATTCCATCTGCCAAGAGAGGGATCTGGAGGGGGGGGGGGGTATTTAAGTGTTACAAAACATGCTCTGATGGAGGCCAGTGTCAATGACAACAACAAGCAAAGGATTTACCTGCAGGGCGATGAGGCGTTTAAGTTCCTCAATGCGTCCCCGGTCCTCTGGGTGCTCTCGGATATAGGTGTCTGTGAAGAATGCCTACAAAGAATGGAACCAGAATAACAACTTGGCTTTTTTTATTTCTTTATTTTTTTGTATGATCACATGAAATGCAGCTGCAAGCTACAATGAACAGAGCTCCAAAACATGACAAAGAGGCCATGGCGTACTTATAAATACAATCTTGTCGCTCATAATAAGCAGCAGGCCAGCCAGAAGTTTTTAGTGAGAAAAAAAAAGATTTACAAATTGAAATTCCCCATTATTGTTTGGAGTTGAATTAATCATGTTTTATTAGAGGAGTTTGGCAGTAGTTGGTTGATTGAATGCATTACACTCTGTTCCAAAACAATAACTTCAGAGCTGTGCAAGCAACATGAAAGCAATTCAAATACAATGCAGTCTGGAAGGAGAAGCACTGAGAAACTGTGCCCGTGCTGCTCTGTACTGTAGTCTGATGGATGTAAAGGGTGGTTTCTAGCATGAACTGTACGTATTTAATTAAGGGAGGGGGAAAAGCATTTTGTCCATTTTGCGGTTTTGCTGTCGCTGCCTGTAGTAAATAATCAGTTCACACAGCCTACCAAACACTATTGGGAACAAAAAACCAAATGCAATACTTGCATACACCATACACAGCATATACCACCATCTACACCAGAGATACAAAAGATGGGTGGATTCAAATGCTCATTTTTTTTTTTGTATGAAGTTCTGCACTCTGTCATCTAGGTCATGGTTGACTTTGTTGTTGTTTCTTTTTTTTTCTTCCCATGGTGAAAATCTTCAAGAGCTCTTTAAGAGCTCTGACAAAAGCCACAATGGCAAAACCTACTTCTATTTAATGACTTCATTTTTTTATGTTATATCTAAAAGGCTCAAAAACACATAACTGCCAAATGTATTGCCTTCTGTGTATTTTATTTAACACAAAATAATTACCTTATAACGCAGAGATAAGCTTACAAAGGTAATGATTATGAGAGCGTGTGGTCAATTTGTCTGTTCACCACTTGGCCAAGACTAAAATACTGTAATGTGGTGAAATGCACCAAAATCCATGTTTTCGTAGAGAACAGAGCCTTTTCCCTATAATGCCCTTTTCCACGAGTACGACTGTTCGTTTAATTCAATCATCAGATTAGAGTTTGAATCTGTCTTGATACTTTAGTTAACGGCCATATAATTGCATTCACATCAGCATGAGCTGTACTTTGAGATTAGTGCTAATTAACAAGCATGACCATCCCTATACACGCTAGCTAAAAAGGTAGAATTGAAACAATACATCTAACAAAACGAACTGTAATGTGGAAGGACGTTAGCATCCTAGAATCCGTTTAGCTCAGCCTCGTGCAAACAAAGACTAACTCTGTGAAGACAGTAAAAGATACAGTATACCCACTGAGTGTTTACAGAGTAGTAATTTCCTAAACTTGAGATTATTTTATATCTGCTTGCTGTGCAGAAACAGTCTTGTTTGCCTGAAGGTCATGCTAAAGCTTCCACCCTAATAAGATGACCCAATTACCCCAAAAAAACAACAACCCCAAAACAAAATCCTTTTTAATTTCATTGCCTGTTGAGAAAAAAATGCATTCTGGAGAGAAAATGTCATATTTAAAAAAAATGACCTTTTCGTAGTTGGAGAAGCCACCCATGACTGCAGGGTCAACTATGCCACTGAGCATCATGGACAATGGGTTGACGGACAGTGAGCGATCACAGGCTTGCTGCTGCACAAGGTTACTCAGCTTTTCATTGGCTGTCTCCATGGTTTCTACAGCGTTTTTCAAAGGACTGATTTCCTCCTGCCCATCAGAAAAAAAACCCATTAAGAATAAGGTCTTTTTAGGACTAATTTTAGTGAAAGAAACTAAACACACAGTGGGAGCATCAAGGCTCCTCCGTCCTTTGTTCTTACCACTGAGACAGATTTGACTTCAAACCATTTGAGAATCCCTGGGAAGCGATAGGCCGTAATGTATGTTGTTCTCTCGATCCACATGGTCTGCGGGGCAGAATAAATAGCAATAAAATATAAAAGGCTGACGTTTTCATGTCTATATCAATCTTCGAAGTGCAGCATGTGCATACGCAGGATTTTTTTTTCTTCCCCCTTTTAATTTATGAGTGTATGCTTACATATGAGTCATTGCGTTAAAGTAAATTTAAAAAGTCCTCACCGCAAATTCATTGTCTGGGTCCTTTTCACCTTTCCTGAAGGGCCTGGAATACTGGAACTGGTCCACTTCATTGGTTCTGTAATAGCTGAAAAAGAACAGGAAAGGACAACGTTGAGTTAGCGCTTTGCCCAGAGAACCATAAATCCCAGGATAGTCATGAGGAAATAAATCAGCCTTTAAGTGTTCTGTTAAGCACTTTAATATCTGCTCTGGAACCCCCTTGTCTTTAAACTGCTTCGGCACAGTGAGAACAGGCTTGACAGTAAAGCACTGGATGTCTGAAGTTCAGCTAAGGATAAGACCAGGAACATTGTAGAGGAGCAGAGAAAAGACAAATCAAACTGAATAAGACTTCAAGGCCTTCCTTAATTGGCACATAAAAGCAAGTGCCTTCACATTTCTTTAAGGTTGTACTACAGAGCTAACAGAAGCACTCTCATAGTGCCAGTGCTAACATGCTACTCCTCAGCAACTTTACCATTTTGGTCTACTCTCTTAGCATGCTCACACTAGCCATGAACAAAAGCTAAGGCTAAAGCTGTAATGCAGGTATTGGACATAAACATTGGTCTGTGAATCTTCAGCTGAGGAATCAGCGTTATTACAACTCATCTTTTATGTTTGTACCATAGACATATAAAACACACACAGTGTTTTTTAGACTTCTGTTTTAAAGCCTAAACTCTCCTGTGCAGGCTTTGCTGTGATTTCTTAGTAGTTTTCAGGAATAGTTCTCCAGGCTTCTTGGAGGACATTCAAAGTTCTTCTTTGGATGTTGGCTGCCTTTTGTTCCATTCTATGTCAAGATGATCCCACACTGCTTCAATAATATTGAGGTCCAGGTTTCCAGATGGTATTACATCTAATACAGATGGTAATACAGATGGTATCACCTGGTGGACCAAAATCTGACTGAACTTTTCTGCATCCTTATTTATCATAAAAGCCCCAATACCACTAGCTGAAATGCAGCCCAAACCATGACAGAGCCTCCACTGTGTTTTGCGGATGGCTGTAGATACTCGCTGTTGCATCTCCTGACCTCCTCTGCACATAGTGATGATGATTTGAAACAAAAAACAAAAAAGCTAGTAACAAAGTATCTAAAGTGCCAAATTGCCAAACTTAAAGCATGAATAATTGTTCTATTAAATGCTTTTTTTTTATGCGTAAATGACCCCTAGGTCAGTGTAAAGTAGCTTACCTAACGAAAAGCATTCCTTTAAAATTGGTCAGGTACAAGTACTGGACTGAAAATGAGTGAAAAAGCAGCCAATGACCAAAGAAAGACTTTGAAAGACCTTCAGAAAGCCTGGAGAACTCAGAAAGTCTCAAAACCACTTAATAATAAGTACGTTTGGCCTCCTGGAAGCAAAACATAAAAAGATGAGGGGTGGCTCAAGACTTCTGCACAATACTCTATGTCCAAAAATCTTAAACATATGAATGAATAGCATTTTCTTATCATTAAAGGATACACTGTCCAGGGGAGTTGCTGATGTTTCCTTTGGGAGGTGCTGTGCTGGTCATCCGGACCGCGTTTGGAAAGCGAGAGAGCAGCTTTAAGCTGAAGTCCTCGAGCCACTCATACTCTTTGCCTCTGTAGATGAACATTTTATTCTGCAGCAGAAAATGTAATTGTGTAACACATCAAATGAAAGTCAATAAGAAGCAAGAATTATGATCAACCCTATTTTCCATGATATATGAGAGGTGTGCTCGTGCAGCGCTGTATTAATGCTGACATTCTCTTGTGTCATCAGAAAGCCAATAACCTTTATCGGCATTATTGCACATTGCCCCAAGACATTTTTCAAAAAGCTAGCTCACTGCATAAGCACGGGTACATGAGGGCTTTTCCTAAGTCTCTATTTATTGAGATAGGTGTTCATTTTCTTACCCTGAGGAAGGACGGGAATCCAAGGCCATAATATCCAACAGCAAAATACTCTGGCTGTGGCCGCATCGCATGCATTATTTTTTCATAGAAATCGGCTTGTTTTTTCTGTGACGGAAGGCAAACAAGACTGTAAAATACAGTACAACCACTATTTTGAAATTAATCTAACAGTGGTTAAAAAGGAAAAAAAAACATTTGCAATAGTATTCAAAGAAAAAAAGAACTTTCATTTTTCTTTTACCTAATGTCAAGAAAAGGATTTGAAGCCCAAACATACAAAATGACTAATGCTGAGAGACTTCATAACTAGATTTTGCATAATCAAATTAAACTCCACACTATCAGCAGACACTGTTGGAGTGAAAATGAGCTGAGTAAAGGTTACACCACTCTTCTCCCCTTCCCAGAGAACCGGCTGCAGCCTCGAACAGGCTGGCACATAATTCTTGTCATCACACTCATTTAAATTAGTATTAATGAGGCTATAAACAATGAGAGTCTGCACTTTATATCAGTTGTTTTCCTATCTGTTTATGAAGGTGACTTTCTCTGAGGTTGCAGTAATCACAGTGCTTTAGTAGTACTCAATTCAGATGCATCTCTCCTTACCAGTAGCTGGCTCAGCTCCATGAAGTCAAACATGTGGCTCTCGTGCATCTTGGCCAGCTGTTTGCCCAGCTCAATGGCCTTTTCCCACATCTGAGAAGACATGTGCACCACTCAGTCATAAGAGCAACTACTGTAAACATAACACGGTCTATTTCGCCATCTGGTTCCCACTGCTGTCCTCGGTAAAGCCCCTACCTCACAGCTTCAAGGTATAACAGCTGATTGTTCATGCGCCAACCACTGAGAGACCTAAACACTATCTCAACAGTTTTGTGGCTGGCGTGTGAGCTTTTGCAACTTCCTAAGACGTTTCCCAATGCTGACTCACTGCGTACACATTTTCTGGAGTGGTTTAAACATTATGCTTAGACAACAGCTCACATGCAGTGCAGCTAATAATCACCTTGCCCTTGTCCAAGTAACATATAATCCCCTGGAAGAGCCTCTCCTTCAGCTCCTGTTGGGTCCACACATGCTCCCCTTCTCCACGAGGTATCAGATGAGATGCACAAGGTTTGTCAGACCACTGTCAAAGTGAGCGGCCATAGATCAGCATTCAGTTCAACATTTAGAAGCGTACTAGGAAAGACTGAATAGCTCAGACTTAAAAGAGACCTCTAGTAATTCAGCATGCAGCAGCAGAGTATAGGCCGCCTCTGTGTAGTTCTCACAGTCCAGGTGCAAATCTCGCAGCTTGTACAAGTACCTGGTTACAAGAGCACAGCAGTCAGACACAGCTAGCCTATTAGTCTGAAAACCAGAAACTTTACAGTATGTCTCCATCTGACTCACCGGATGTAAATGTCCTCCCTCTTCTTCTCTTTGTAGAAATTCTGCAGGAGGGGAAAAAACAAGTAAAAATTTCATATTACTGAAAACATTTTATTTCAAGCAGTGTGCACAGGTTTTATGAGCAAATAGCATTAAACCTTTGGTTAGGCAGAGGGCATACCAGCACATTGACGGTGCAGCTCATGCGGTGCTCAGGGCTCTCATCATGTGTGATGGTGCGGTACGCCAGTAGATGCTCCAGCAGGCTGCTCAACAGCAGAGCCAGCTCCTCTCCTGACTGGGACAGGTATCTGTGGCGTCTGCAGTGCTCCAATAATCTGCACATACAAAAAAAAAAAATTACAAAAAAGTCCTTTATAGACTGCTGTTCAGGTGCAAAGGTATATTTCTAGTTTATCAGTTTGCTAAAGCCTGACTGACATATTAAGATGTGTTTTATTATTCCTGAATGGTGCATTCTGTACCTGAGAGAAATCTGTTTATTACACATTGCATACTATTCTAACAGGCTATCTCACTTATCTGGCTCCTTGACAGAGGAATCAAAATACAATCAGAAAGGCCTTTTTATTATTTTTGAAGCAATCCTGTGTGAATTCCCTTTAAGAAAGAATCAGTTTTTTTGATCGTTGTGGTGTACTCCTTAAACAGATTTTAGAGTAAAAGAAATATTTTCTGTTTGATCTGCTCCTCTGGCTTACGTTTTCTCCAGCAGGACTTTGTACTGCTCATCCCCTTGGCCTCCCTCTACCTCTTGATCCAATTTTGTTATCAATTCATTTTCAAACTGCAAAGATGAGAAGAGAATTTAAAAAAACAAAATAAAAAAAACAGACCACCAGACATGCATCACAAATGTCATATTTAGCCGGGAGCAGCTTTCACAGAATTCAAACAAAAACACCAAAGTGCCAAACTTCTGAGGCGGATTTTCACCGTTTCAAACGTGCGTCCAGGGCTAAAGTTGTGCTCACACTGCATCATATCGAAGAAGATGGGGATGGTGGCTTTCCTCAGTTCGGGCTCAGGCACAAGTGTGACCTCCAAAATGGGTCCGACCATAGCTGGGATGAACTTCATTTTGTGGGGGCCTGAGGGACAACAGACATTATCACACAGAAATTTCATAGTGTTATTTGAGGAGGCAATAAGCTGCATCTTCATTCTCAACAAACAGAGAACAAATCTAATAATGCAGCAAACAAAACAACAACAAAATATGAAGCTGGACAATAAAAAATATTGTCTTGCTATTCCCCTTCCATTACTTGCAGGCAGTGAATACACACTTCCACAAACTCTGTGATAACAGAAGCATTACCAGATGGTGCAGAATACTCACCGAGATTATACCACATATCTCTGATCTTAAATCCAGTAGCCTTCCTCATGTCTCCGTATCTGTGGGTGGCCAAATGACATCAAAGAATTGGTCAAATATGGCAAAAGTGGTGGGAAAGGAGTGCAAAATAATAAATAAATAAACTGCAATTATTTGCAGATTATTTAAATCTTAAAGTTGAACTGAACACTATACTAGAAAAAACAACAAATGAAGCAAGCAACTTTCTTCTGAAACTCAAAGTATGTCAGAAACTATCACAATGCAGCCGTGTGCAGTACTCCCTTCATGGCTCTTACAGGTTATTTTTATGCAGCTGTCAGATAAGGGCCGGTGAGGCATCTCATTTCTCAAACTGGAGAATCTGATGTGTTTGTGGTTTCCCATGTCTCCTTCTGGATAAAACCAGTTTGAAGGGAGTGGTACACACACTAGATTGCTGTTTATCACTTAGAACTCTGATGACTTTCTGAAGAAAATAACATTTTTATTTTCTGGCCTTTTTAGCAATATAATTTGACACGCAGACCCTGATTCTCCACCTGCTCAACTAACCAAATTTACTGCTTCTTTAATCAATGCAACAGCGAACATAATAGGAACAGGGGTTTTCAAATGATTAATCAGTCTTTTAATATGATAAACTTGGGCTCGGTGGCACACTGTGCCACAGGAGAACAGTAGCAATGGTTGCTAATAAGAGGCGAAGCATGCCTTTGTGGATACGCCATTAAAAATCATCAATGATTTATGATGAGTTATTCCATTAATCATTATTTGCCATTTACAACGTTTCCAATCAATTTCATATTATGTTAGAAGAAAACAAATGTGCTTTCAAAAATAAGGACTTTTCAAAGTGACGCCTGTCTTTTTTGCTACACTGTAGCTTTTTTTTTTAAATAAACTCTTAAATTAAAAACTTTCAGCATTTAATATTCCTTTGTTCTTTCAATCAATTATAAAGTGCATTCTGGGTTTTTTTTTTTAAACATGTTTGTTTTTTAATAATCTGTTTGATGAATAGTAAATGGTCTCACTTGTTCAGTATCTTATTTCTTTTTTCCTGGGAGAAGGACTCCAGCTGCAGCGTCTTGTGAGTGAGAAACGCCACGGTCAAATGAAAGTAGTTATTCCACAGCTGCGAGGGAAGCAGGGTTTTCAAATATTAATACTATAATTAACTGATTTTGCTTTTGTGTTTAATAAAGAATGTAACCTCTACTGAGGCGGGGGAGGACGAGACAAACCTGTAGTTCAAAATGCGTCTGGTCCAGGAAAAGCTTGTTAAGGACGTCCGAGTACTGGTTAATGGCCCTGAGAAAGACTTTCATCTGAACTAGGTTCATGACCATCCAGTCAGCAGGGAAGACATTTCCCATCAGGTCTTTAAACATGATGAATGTCTCCATGAGGAAGTCCTTGGGTCAAAAGTACAATAAAATCTTTACTGCATGGGTTTGCTCTATATTCCTTTAAAAGAAATAAAAGATACAACATCCAAAAGACCAAAATACCCCACAAAACTAAGCAAATCCACAGCATTGCTGCTACATGTCAGTCTCACATAAGGCTCCCATGGCTTAATTTAGGCTCACAGACATCCTCATCATGTGTCCTTAATCCACTGCATGAAATGTCTAGAATCAATATTCTCTTAAGAAGCAGTAAGTGGCCTGGGTGGTTTAATGCCTGTTATTGATGAGATGTTTCAGGACAAGTTGTAGCCAAGAGGGGAGGAACCAAGACACTTACAATGATATCCTGTCTCGTCTTGAAGGTGCTGATGTAGTGGGTGTAATGCTTGTCATCCATTTGTTTCAGGATTGCCGTCATGCAGGCAAGATAGTGGCCCTGCCGCAGAAGAGACACAGTAAAATATCTTTTTAAGAAAGCACTTTCAGCACATATTTTACATATTCAGCTATGTATAGCTTTTGTTGATGTCAGTACTATTAATATTAAAATCAGTGCTGACAGTGTGGTTGTCAAGGACACATTCCAGCCGTAACATGAGTGCGTCTTACAATGAGAGGAGATGATCTGTCCATGCTGATGACAGTGCGATTAACCCTGCGAAGAAGCCTCTCCATTATCAGCTGAACGTGCCCTCTGGTTGGACCCTGCATAGACAGCACAGCTTCAGGTACAGTTACCAGGTACGCACACATGCTGCAGCACGCTGTCAGAGACTGACAGAATCCCTTTTTTGCTGAATTGTTAACAGTGCCACTTTCATTATTTTTTAAAATATTCATATTTGACAGTGCAGTCTCCACTACTGTCCTGTCATTCCACTGAAATCTTTTCACATTCAACAGTCAGCAAGTAGTTGTAGCAACTAACTCCTCCTCCAGAGGTTGATCGGGCAACCTCAGAGCAACCTCTGGTCACCTTGGTGAGAGGCAACCTGTCTCCAAACAAACGCAATCCAACTTAGACTGTCTGCAATCACTTTCAGACAAACCGGTGGAGGGTTGCAAATAACTGCAGTCTAATTTAGAAACGTAGACAGATTGCCAGCACATTGCAATCAGTCGTCAGTCTGTGCCAAAATATGCACAGACTGACACAGAGTTGGGACTCGACTCAACTGGTTGGATTCTGGTGATAATCCTTTGTAAAGGGAAGGTTGCCAGGCTCCTGTGTCAGTTTCCAGCTGAATCGCCGTCCTACAACAACTACATCTGCATTTGTTGAGGAATTTCTATTATGAAACCATGAAGTTCCCGCTGAATTCTAAATACAAGAAGTTAATGTGAATATCTGTGTATGGAGACAGCAACACTTGATTTACCACAGACTGCAGGTAATTTCAATTTGACCCTATTTAGTCGCAAACTGACAGCAGATCGACTCTACCTTTTAACACCATCTTGATGCAACAAAGTAGCTTTGAAAATGGCAACTTATTCATAATCATTTCCAAGGTATCAAGAGAGCAAGTTCATTTGTCACCGTGTCATCGGCTTGGCAACATTTTGTTAACAGATGACTAAGAAGTTGCGCGTAAACTCAGCAGCAGTTTGCATATCACCAAGCCAGATTTGAAGCCGGCTCCATCATCATCTAAATAGAAAAATGATACCACGATGGGACTTGTGGAATTTATTGCATTCTGCTTTATTACTCTGTCGTGCTTGTGCAGAATCACCCGTTGATATAGCTCTATTTTGGGAACTCATGAATATGGGCAGGTGGCTGGTCGGCTATGGTCTGTTGTTTTCAGTTAAGTATAAAATAATAAGGTTAAAATGATTTAATATGCTGCAAATAATATTTGTTATCTTTATTAACACTGGCAGGTAGAAAGCACTCCACACTAGTAAACGTAGGTTTTTGGATTACCCAGACAGCTTTTGATGGAAGAGATGTCACTGCCATTTTTCTTCTCTGAGCATCAAAGAAGAAAATTTCATTCACCTCCAGTATATTAGGGTGGAAGGGCAATATTTCAAAACCTGGGCAAGTAAAACTCAAATTGGGATAACTAGATATTCCAGTTAACCGTCCATCCATTTTGAACAGCTTATCTTAGAAAAGCAAAACAGTGGCAGCAGGGTAAACAAAGCAGCCTAGACATTCCTCTCCTTAGTTATCCTCCAGCTTCTCCAGAGGATCCGTATGTTCTTCCAGGTCAGATGAGATCTATAATCCCTCCAGCATGCTATGGGTCTGCCTAAGGGATTTTCCCCCAGTTGAAAGCACCAGGATTGAGAAAAAAAAAAGGCTCAATTCACCCCAGCTGGCTCCTTGTGATGGTAAAGAGCAGCAGTTTTACTTTGTGGTCCCCATGGACACCTGAACTCTTTACATGGTCTCTGTGGATAAAATGAATTTTGGCTGTGGATATCCACCACCTCATTTCTGACTACATAATTCCTACTGTAATATAGATGAGAACTGGTAATTGCCTCACCACATCTTTGCGGTCCAGGTTGTCCAGCACTGTGCTGAGCAGCTGGACGCAGGCCTCATAGTCAGGTTTGGTAGAGTGGTCGTCCAGCTGCCCGCTCAGCTGGTCAGTGACAAGCGGCAGAAGCACATCTCGACACTCTGAGGGAACACAGCGCATTTCCTGTTAATGGATCTAACCTAATAAACCTGTATGCAATTGTAAAAGTTGTTAAGTTATATTTTCTTCTGTCATCTCATATAAAATGTCATCACATTTTTCTTTTAACCTCAAGGACTCCTACCTGGCTGCCTGAAAAGGTCACTCTCCACCATCTTACACATGCATCCGAGCTTCTGACGCACAAGCTGAGAGTCAGGAATGCTCTCAATGAACTTCGTGAGGAGAACACTGAAAGAAAAGAGCCAAAAGAGCAGCTGTGACAATTTTAATGCTGTTCACATTTCACATCTAGTAATTATAGTCGCAGAGGACTAATGAGCAGCGCACACGACAGGTTGATTTTACAGCAGCAAAAATTGAGGAGAAAAAAAAAACGCCTCCTTTGCTCAGAAGTAAATATGACAATTTGCACACAGACAGGCAATTATCATTTCCCACTGTGCAAACTCTCTGGAGAGTTACCTGAGCTCCACAGGATCAAACACAGTCTGGATGTCATTAATGATGCTGGGGAGGTATTTCAATATAGCCCCCTGAAAAAGCAAAGAATCGGGTCTCATCAGGCTGAAGAATGGAGACAAGTTTTATTCTCCAGTCAAACAAGTTTTTTTAACAGTGCTTTTCCTCACCTCACCTCGCCGAGTCTGCCAGCAGAGAGCTCGCATTATTTTGCAGTTAATTTGTAGAGCTTTTCAATGACTTGTGTACAATCGTGTAAAACATTTTCACAGCTGGATTACTGCAGTTATCAAAAATGAACAGTGGAAAATGACAACTAAAAGCTGAACAAAAATCTTCATGAAGTCTGACCTGCTGCATTTTAGTTTTATTTTAAAGCTAGAAAATGGCAATTTGTTAAAAAGACATTCAAAAATGTTTCTACATGATACTGAATTAAAAAAACAAAAAACAAAACAAACACCTATAATGTACCTTTATCTTTACTCCCTCATCCAGTGGTCTGTCCATAAGAGTGTTGAAAGAGAGGAAGAGGGTACGGATAGAGTTGAAGAAAGCATCTCCGTCTTCACTGTTCCCATAGAATCTGCGAAACATGGCACCATTAAAACACAAAAAGTCCTCCTCAGAATATGGAAGTGCTAAGTGGATTCTTGTGTTGCAGTGCTTCATATACCTGAGATAGAGGACTCGGGACTGTACAATAAACCTGAACAGGTACTTGAGAGCTTTAAGTGCAGTATAGAGTTTCTCAGTCAGGCCAGGCTCTTCAGCATGGCCCACGTAGTAGTTAAGCACCCCAGTTAGCTTCCTGAGAAAGTGAATGAGTTAGACATTAAGGCCTGGGGGTGATTACGGTGTGGGAGGAGAAGAGCAGCAAAAAGAATTAAAAATAAACAACACACGCTGTTAAATATAGGAAAGATAGGCGGGAAATACAGAGCAGGGACTCACATGTAAGCCAAGGTGGCACTGAAGTGCTTGTTGATGTAGGTTTCTAAAACTGGGTTAAAGTGCTGGAATTTGATGTCACCAATAAGTGTGATTATAAATACCTGGTTAAAAAAAAAAAAAAAACAAGAAGGAAATAAAAGCCTGTGCAGAATAAAACAGTTCATACACATTGTGATTTTATGCAAATGGAAAGTTGTTCACAGTATCTAATGTTAATACGGTCACTAGTTCACATGAAGGGCGGGTTTTGGTTGAAAAGTACCAGTTTAAACAATGCAGGAAACATCAAGAGGCAAATGAGCTCAAAGCTGTTACAAATGGCCACATTTCAAAAAGTCTGCCATCACAGAAACGAGGGAGACATGATATAATTTAAATATAGAGATGACAACACACATTTTCATTCAGTCTGTCCTAGAAGGCACTCGCAGTGTTCCACTAAGCTATTTGCATGAGAAGTGCCAGATTGAGTAATGTTACAAATGGAAGAAAACAGAGCAATGACAAAGTTTTAACCCTGATTATTTTGTCACGATTGCACGGCTGGGTGTGAAAGTCATATTGCTGCTTTCAGAAATCACAGCAATAATAAACAGTAGGACCTTCCGTCGCCAATTCTGGCAGAATTAAAATTGTGTTTTGGAGTAGGGAGGGCTTCAGTCATCTTACAGGCAGTTCTGATGGACTACCCTGGGGCCTTAAACATGTTCAAAAGATGAAATGCTGGGTGGCTTTTAAGAAGCAGTCACAGGAACTGCATTTATCATCAAGGCTGGTACTCACAGCAACTTTCACCAGATTTTTATGAATCTTAGAATGAATTTAAATTTGTAAAAAAAATAAAAATAAAAAAGTGAAAAGAATTTGTAAAGCCAGTTTAGTTTTATTAGTATGATCTGTTTCTCATCATTGTGACCTAATAGATTCAGCTTGAAGGAAACGATACTGAAGCGCCACTGCATAATGTGTCTTCTCATTGAAAACTGAACGGCAGGAGTTAACACATCCTGACATTGGATGCATGCATGCATTTTTTTTTAATCCTGATTGGATATTTTGGGCGTGTGATTTAATCCAGTCTGGTATTTACACAAATGTAAAAATGCATTTAGACACAGGACAGGGCAACGTGCACAAAAGTGATAAGAGCGCCGTGCAATCGTCTTCTACAACGGCTGCCTTTCATACGCGTTGATCAGCTGCCTGCAGATATATATATATAATGCAAACTCTGTGCAGTTTCCGTCATCGTGTTGTGTTTAATTCTTTAAGAATCAAGCACTCAGCACAGGATCAGATCAGCTCAGAAGCTGCAATTTTTGGAATAGGCAGAAGTATACGTCCTTCCACACTGACATCAAGACAGAGGACATCCAAAGGAAGACCTCAGCAAGCCACTAATCAGGTTAAATAATTTACATGATACATTTTTCTTCTTAGGGGATTATGAAAAGGCAACTGACTGAAATTTGGTTTGGGCCAGATTATGGAGCATTTTTATTGCATTTGGGCTTTTAAACCAATGAAAATCCTAATATTAGGCTATATGTGAAATGTAGCCAGTGTGGCTTCATCAAAGACTAACCAAGGCATTGAACACCAGAGTATCATAGGTGTCCTTTTCTGAGGTTTCCATCATGATGTTGAACAAGGCATCAAGCGTGTCCTGGAGAAACTGTGGATTAAACATAAAGCGGTTACAAAAGTGCCATTAAACCTAAAAACTATAACATTGTATGACTCATTTAATGTAATATATGCAAAGATATACTTTGACTATTTCCCCTCCTTCCACCTCCATGAGTCTTTGCAAAATCAGGTCAAGATCCTCAGGGTTAGACCTCCAGTTCAACAGGCCAAGTAGATCCACTAAAGGAGCAAAGCGGCAAAAAATATATATGAACGGGAGCAACACCTCCTCTGTTTTAACATCAGTTAATGTAATGCGCATTAAAAGCCGGATATTTCAATATTAATTGAATCAGAAAAGCATCAGAGAGCATCAACGCATCAGCAAAATATTGGCAACACACAAGTGTAATTCATTTCAAAGCAATCTGCAGGGAGGTCAAATGACGGTATGCTCAGCTATCCATCAACAAAGCTGTTTCATTTCTTAAACCGGACATCTTTTCATTATGGCAGACTGGAAGGGTGGCAAAAAAAACAGATGAGCCTGATGGTACCATTCTGAGTGAGTTTAGTGGAGCAGGTGAGTGTGGCAAGCTGGAAGCTGTCTTTAGTCACGGGAATGACGCTGGAATGGTGGAAAGGCTTGCCCATTTGCTTCTCCTTTTCCTCCAATTCCGCCCAGGTTGCTGGCAAGGTGAGATAAACCTTTGCATCCTCTGCTTTTTTCACATCAACCTGAGAAAAATAGGAAACTAGGGAATGAATCGTGAGGCTTATTGATCAACGGATATCTAATTTCATATTTATTGACCAAGGAGAGATTCATGCATAATCCATCTACCCACTGTCAGCTATTCAAGACAGGTTTTTTGCATAATTAGATAAAAGCAATAAACATTGTCTTGCTTATCTTAAAGCTCAACGAATTACCTTTACCACAGAATATATATATATATGAAAAACATCCCATCCTATACATCATCCTCCAACGCTACCTTATAGACGATAAGATCATGTCTGCCATCTCTCAGTGTGGTTCCATCTCCTCTCATAAGCCGAACGAAGGCCATACCAAAGGGCTTCTCTGACTTGTCCCTAGCTGAAGGGCACACAGGAGTATAAGACAGGAACTAATCCAAGAACACTCACTCTAGCTGTGTTTTAACATGGTGGCAGCATTACACGTGGGTGTTTGTCATACAAATAAGGCACAGCCACTCACAGTCCTGGGAGGATCTGTGTCTGAACATCACCCTCAAGTGGCAGCGGCACACATCTTCAATGGGAATCGTCACCTTGCAAGGACAAGGAAAAAAAGTCACTGGAAATATGAAATATGTTAATACAGGATTACACATATGGAACAAATGCTATTTGGTGGGAGATTTGTATATATAGCGCATTCTGCCAATACAGTCCCTACAGATTATTTCATAAACTAAGCCGTGGCAAATCCATTTTGAAAAGAAATCTCATTAGATAACATAACGTATAATGTTCACAGCACAGAGCTGCAAACGCTGGTCCCTGATGTGAGCTTACCTTCACTGTTTCATTCCAACAAGGCTGCTTCACCTGGTAGTAAATGACAGACTTGTACTCTGTTATGCCATCATAACCAGCTCCAGGAAATATGGCTTTCTACAGACATTAAAAAAAGGAGATTAGCTCACGTGACACAATTGAAATGGTCTTTCTGTTGTTTCCAATTATTAAATAAATTCGAGCACGTATGCACGTGTATAATCAATACAAAGTTGCCAATTTTCAATTATCAGTCAGACTGAGATGGAGGAAATGATGGTGTATGGTTGGTCTACTACCTGAAGATTTTAAGAAAATATTCAGCTTTAGCCATTTGGGTAAACTGGCCCTGCATTTAATATATTTAAATAGTAGCTTTAAATATATTTATAGCTACTTTTTAGCTGCTTCCTTGCCATGAGGCATCGCAGCAGACAGCTCTGCATGTTTTGATTTGGCAGAATTTTACGCCAAATTTATGACAGTGTTTATTAAACTTAGAGGAAAGACTCCTGCAAATACCTGCAAGCAACAAACAAAGCTTCAATGCCTAATGAGGCTTTGTCAAACCCAGATTAGGCCACATTCACTAATGAGTCTGAGCAACGGAGAGTTTATTCAGGCAACATAAGCAGGTGACCTGTGCGTTGGGCTTTCCATTTTTTACTGACCTTCTGATTTGTTGCCAGGTTAAATACAATACAACTGGCATAAAAACTTTCCCATCTATATGGCAGGATAGTAGAATTATATGAATTATAAGAAGATCCCATTCAGTTAGCTGAAAGTTCAATATAATTAAAAAAAAATAGTTTATTCATTCACATTCACTTGTCTATTTTACCTCCACGGGATTGCCTTCATCATTGTGCACACTTAGCATGACCTCTACATTTTTGGGGGTCTTCTTTTTACCACGGTCAAACTCTCCTTGTAGCAAGGTTACATAAATATCGTTCCTCACGTTTCCTGGAGCAGGGATAAAAGATGGTCAGAAGGTTGTGTTGAGGATTATGAAAACCTTCTCACAGCTCTGCGAGCAATTATAATGAACATGACCGTGGAGAGAAATGCCCATCAACAAAGGCTTGAACTCACCTGGGAGGATGATTTCTGGAAAGCCCATTTTCCTGACGATAGCTGTGCTGCGGTCCACAAAGTGGGGGTAGTCCTTCCTGACTTGGGCAAGGTCCCCTGGGAGAAGCTTCAGGGTCACAAACAGCCCTGCCAGCAAACATGTAAAGAAATTCAATGAGGCAGACTGCAGAACGATACACTTTACAGACCCCCTCACACATCATTTATTTTCCTCAAAGCAAAAAAGGTCAATTTAGAGCAACCCTCTAGAATCACAGGGGAACACATCGTCTGTGAGCACTTCATTTTACCCTGGCCTTTGTGATTGACCTCCCGTGTGGCAATGACTTTGTTGAAGACAGCTGTGAGTGGCTCATTCTCTCCTATGACTCGAGAAGGGATGAGCGGAGACATGATGAGCTGCCTCTGACGGATGTAGGTTTCCATAGCTATCCTGAGAGAGAAATAGAGAGATGACAATACCAAAATAAAAATAAAAAATAGCTGCCAGCAACTCTGACAGGTGACAAACAAATGGACGGAAGAGCTGCACAGGCATTGTGAGGCTTTCTGGATTTTTTGACAACATGCACCATCCGTCCCAGCACCCCGTTTAGCTCGAGTGACTACAATAGAGCAAAGTTGCTCAGAATAGTGGTACTATACTGACCTTTAATAAGAAAACTAGTTTATCTGCATATTTTATTTTAACTTCTGCATCTTTACTGAAGCTTTTTACTCAGGGAACACAAACAGTGGTTAATGGGGGCAGCTACAAAGTTCTCTCTTCTTCATGTTGGAGCTTGCTGATCAGGTGGTTTGATGAAGGGCTCCTCCAGCTTCTTCCCAGTACAGGTTTTATTGGTGAGTATGGAAACGGCGCTGCCGTTTTCGACGCTAGTAAAAAGTTTCCTTTCGCTCGACCTGAGCTCACTGTCTCGGTAACAGCGCCGCCTCTTTGCGCTTCTCCATGCGTCTATAGACGGATCATGTTGGCTTTATCTTCAGTGCTGTTGTTGTGTTATCAGCCTTTTTGTTGAGAAAACTAGGGTGTGCACGGGAAACATACGTTTCTATTGCAGGTCTAATTTTAGTCGCAAATGTGGGTAAAACGCTCATGCTTACACGGTGACAACTGAGCACCACAGAGGTTAAACAAAGCATCGAAGCAAAAAATTTCTGTCAAGGATTTTTAAAATTTGTTTATTTTAAATAATCAAGCCGTTTGAGCATTGTAGCCCTATTCTTTTTTTACAATGTTGGATTAGATATCAGTTTTTCTTAATCACACCACTGTTACGCTAATCTACCTGTGACTACAGTGCAGATCCGGGTGTCAAACATGGGATTATTTTGACCCAGCAAAGGGCCCCACCTGGACCACTGGATGGCTTTTCAAAGTTTAAAAACAGCAGCGAGAGGAAAGCAACGTTTCACTGTATTTTACACCAGGAAGCACTGTGTTACAGGCTGCTACATATGGGGCACGTCACGATTAGTTGTTGTCCGAACTGTTAATTAAATCTGAGCTAGAGGTCTGAGTCATCATCATCAGTTTTACAGCCTTTTTACTAACAAAGACATTACCCATGGCTTGCCATATGACATCAGACTAAAATGTTTAAGCCAAAAAATGTGCTGACAGCAGACTGAATGGATGTAGAAGAACTGAGAGACATTGTTGCAAATTGCATGTTTCTTACAGCATCTCATGCTGTTCATCATTTGGTTTGTAAAAGAAGGGTTTATTAAATATGAATGCTTTCAGGATGCACTTGTACATTTTTTTTAGACTAAAACAAAGAGAAACATTTTGAGGTATTTTTATGCAGTGGCTTATTATTCAGTGATTCTACTTCTGCAGTTCAACTGAGATCTAATTGGGCTACGTGCAGCCCATGACTCTCCTGCTGTAGACAATTTCCCAAAACTGGTTCTATTATCAGTTTTGATTATTTGCGTTGATGTAGTTAGGCCTGACTACTTGCTTCCTGTTTCCTATTTTAAATGAAAAATAATAAATAAATACTGAAGCTCAGTAAACCTGATGGATGCATTTCTTTAGACTACAGCTGTAATGATCAGGGTCATCTCACTTATAAATTAAATGTTCTGACAGCCTTTTACAATGTTCTACTCAGGGGGGGAAAATCTCTATCAGTGCCTCGAGTTTTTTTTCCAGTCTTTTATTTAATTAGAAATTCACTTAGCCTGCTCTATTTGTATTTACCTAATTGTTTGTGCAGTGCCAAAACATCTACTCTGTTAATGAAATGAAATTTCATTGAACTGTCGAGGCTGTGAAGCTTTAAACATTGTGTGGCGCAATCTTTCTTTCGTATATGTGCAAACAAACACTAATATTTATCTGAAGGCTTGCATATTTCCTGTCAGACACAAAGCACATAGGCCCAGTTTCTTTCAAGGTCAGAAAGATGCCATAAACTGAAATGTTAAATTAATACTTTTTGTCTCTACTTCCTCAAGACGACACAGTGATCTGTTATAGATTTGAAAGAAAAAAAGAGAGAGGAGGTTAAGACTTGGTAAAATTTGGCTCAGAAGCCATGAATCAGTCGAGATATTTTTGGCTCTCTTCCATCTACGATCCCTGTGAACATATGATTGTCATCATCCCCCCCGGCTGTGAAGGTGCCATGAAAACATGAACTCGAAGGCTTTCTTTCACTTAGAATGGCAAAGAGTTTTTGTCCTTGAAACGTAATGTAGGAAAAGTCAAACTGCACCCTTGGAAAAAAAAAAAAACATAATGGAACACAGTTGGCAGTAAGTATAACTCCAGTCCTATTCATGTTCTTATGAATTATTTGTGCTCAATTGAGTAGCGTTTCAAAACAGGACTGAGCCTGTAAACAGCAGAAATATGACAGCATTAGACGACTCACTGCTGAAAGGGGATGAAATGCTGTTTGTCCTCGTCATCTATTTTGCCATGGGCAATGTCTGTTATGTCCATCACTGCAATGACAAACACATTGACACATTCACAGCACAGCTGCAGACAGAAAAATAAGCTAATTAACTAAATGCAACACAGTTTTTTAGTAAATGCCAAAACGACAGCAAAATGAGAACTCCCTCCCAACCCCACCCCTTTTTAAAACAGCTCTGAAAGTTAATTGACTTATAAGTCTGTCGATTTTCTAAGTCTGAAACAGAAGCCGAGGCAGGTGTTGCGCTCACTCACCTGTTGCCCGGTGCAGCAGAAAGCCAGCTAAGTAAGACGGATTGAGGTTTCTTGATCTCGCCTTTGAATTGTTCATTCCACCCAGATCTTTTCCTGGAATGTTTTTTTTCCTCCTGGCTGAGAATAATGTGACTTCTGAATTGAATGTTCATTCTGACTCTGGTTTCAGTCCATTTGCTGGAACACCAGAGGAAAACCATTTCCCATCAAATCTACTAATCATCTGGCCGAAAACAGAAAGACAGTTGCTAAACCAATTTTCTTCCGACTGCCTTGCCAAGGCAGAGCGAAGGCATTTTCTAGGTCAGGAAGCAGGTGTTCCCGTTTCGTTTCGACACATGGATCCTTCATTTCTCCACCTCGACAAAACCATTCATGTATCCCAACCACCAGAGAGGGCTGGCTTCTTTTTTTTTTTTTCGCTGTTGTTGTATTAAACTTTTATACTGCTTGAACAAATATTAGGACATATAAAAAGCCACTCACCGGCCACACCAAACGGTCTCCTGAGTCCGCCCGTTTGTTTCTTGCCGTCTTTGAGCTCCATACTGCCCACTCTGATGATCTGACACACCAGGAAGAGTCGCTGCCTCATCAAGTCACTGCTGCTCAGGTCCTGGACACACAAAGATTATTATTACGGCATTGTGAGAGATAAGGTACACTATGTACTGTACAAAAGGCAGTGAATCCACTCACCAGTTATTATGTGCATACACAGGGCTGGAGCTATATAGACCAGATGGTGAATATTTCCAGATAAAAACACGGAGTAAAACCTTTAAACACATTTGCCTTTCCCTCATTTTTATTATAGGTTTATTTTTCTGAGGGTTTTTACTAATCAAAGCACTATCCACTTGTGTACTTTCAGAAAAAAATATTGCTTTAATCTTAAGCTCTACACCTTGATTAATGTGGTTTTATCACACTCGAAACCACTAACTCCTGATGGCACACATACAGGTTAACACAGTGACTTGATTACAGAGCACTGCTGACTGTCATTAACTTAAAGAGCGTGAATATAATAGAGGCAAATGCAGTCAAATTTTCAATGATGTGCTGTGAATACGAGCCATTCAGTGAAACTTTTAGCAAATTAGGAGCAATCCAGGCACTAATTTTCTTCATTGTCACAGATTTCAGGCAGAGTTTGGATCGTTTAAATTCAAAACAGAGGGAATCCACTCGGTGGGTAGGGCTTCAGTTACCGTGAATAGCGATGGCAGGTTGTTGAGTTTTTCAATTTCTTTAGGCATTCCCATACTGTCCCAGCGCACCAGGAAGTTCTCGCTGCAAGAATTAAAATAAAAGTCACAGTCAGAGATGACATTATCAAAGGCGCCAGGAAAGACAGACGCTAAAGCAAGTAATATAAAAACTGCACCATTTTATGTCCCATTCAATAAAATCCAAAAGTTTCAAGAAAAATAAAGTTTTGCATATTTTAAATACCATAATTGGAAGAGCCTAGAGATCCCTAAAGGCCTTTCTCACATTTTGATTTGACAAACGCTGATGTAGCCATCCTAAAAGGATCATCACCACCCATCACTACTGGTATTTCTGTCGGAACCATTTTTGTCAAAGCAAGATTGTGTTTCCATCTGCAGTAAATTATATTTGGCAGTATCGCTCTGTTCCGGGACCTCCCCGAGAGGACACATCCCTGCATTTCCATGCACGAATATGGAAAGCCAAAAGGCAGGAAGAACAGCAGCAACACTCCCCCCACCGAACAGAGCCATCATCCATAACAAGGGACATGACATCAAAGCTGCATCCACACAGAAGCAATTTGCAGCAACGTGGCAACCACAGCCGTGGGAAGTCAACGTCATTCAGGGACTTCAAGATGCTGGCAAAGCAAAGCGATGTCCACTAGCAACCAACCATCAGCTTCAATGGGGTGCACAACATGCACATCGTTCTGTGTGTGTGGACGCAGCTTCAGTAAGAAAAAGCATGAGCAGCATGAAATGGTGACGCTGGCATGGAGGTGGGTTGCAAAGCAGTTTGCAGAGACAGCACAAGTGTTTGCAGGCCAAAGCAGCTTAAATAGCACAACACAAATAAGGTTTGCAGGTAGGATCTACAGAAGGTGAAGCTGAGCCATCAGCTGATGTGGCGTGGCACTGAGGTCAGCTGATCTGCCCGGGACTGCTGGCTAAGATTGACTTCTCTCAGCTTCCGCTCTGCCAGATGTAAAGCTATTTGATATGCTTGAAATGTTCCAGCTATGAGATCTGAATGTCTGATAGTAAAATAAAAACAGTGTCATTTGAACTCATTCTGTTTGTTGGTGGTGGGTCAAATATAAGCATCAGCAGACTGTTATATGTTTTTAGACTATTAACCTTCATAAAGATTTGCTTACTCGAGTAAACATTTAGTTAGCTAAATGTTTACTTTTTAAAGGCTGCTTTAAGCACTTCTATTATTTATGCGGGTACAATGTTTGTCTGCAAATAGAGACGGCCGTTTTCTACACCAGCAAGCAGATGAATGCATAAAAGCAATAGGCCTTAGGAGTCCTAATTTAAAATAGAGCTGTGCTGAGCTATGTGCCGATAATACACAACCTCCAGCCATTATTTCCTTTTTTTCACTGCATTACATAAATAATTGCAATTCCTAATTTTTCACTTTAGTAATTGTAGTAGTGGGAGTCAATAAACCTTTTTCAAAGTTTTTAATCAATTATATAACACTATATGTATAGTGTGAGCATTTCTAAAGATTTGTAGACCAATAGACCAGTGCAAACTTTTAACAGCAGGAATTTAAATTTCTCAAATATATGAAAATAATGCCTGTGTCTTGCTTAGTTGTGGGCTTAAGACACAAGTAACAAGCTAACCTGATGAATTCCGACTGATCGGGGTCATACAGAGACATTAGCAGCTCTGCGTCTTCTCCAATGTTACACACAAAGTTTTTCAAGTTCATGAGTAAGCTGTAGGTGTGCACCGTACTGAACAGGGTCTGACGCCTCATTTCCAGGTTTTGTAGCCGCGTCTGCATGAAAACAAGGCCAGAAACAAGTGAGCGGACAGCAACATTAAATGTAACTGACAGCCAGTGATTACATCAACAAATCAGAACCATGCCTTCTCCTCTTGTATCCTGTCATCGACACTGCGGGAGGCGGTTTCGTGGGCCCGGAAGAGGCTGACCGTACTAGTCTTGTCAGGATCAAGCATGTTCCCCGCTTCATCCCGCACCACCAGGTCCAGACCCAGAATCCTGAGCAGGCCAGACGGTCAAAACAGCATCAAATTAGTTTACAGAAGCAATTTTGAAAGGTTCAGACATACGGCCCTTTCCTGTAGGCATTTCATTGCTGTATAATAACATTTAAAATTAAAAAAAAAAAAAGCAGGATTCATACCGGTTTCCATAATCAATCTTTGCTGTGACTTTCTTTTTAAGTTCTACAAGGTCATCCTTGGGCAGCGTTCCTGACACTATCTGAGATCGATATTCGATGAGGCTGTAGGCCATCTGCTGCACACTCCTGAACAGGGTTGTCTTGTTCGCCTGCCAGATAAACACACTTTATTATAAATAATGCTTCCTTCAGAGGGATGAGTAGCAATGCCAGGTTTCAACAAAAGTGTGTCAAAGGGGTGAAAAGCAGAGGTGTGTAGAACTGTGTGTGCTAAAAAACAGAGTGGCAGATAAAAGGGAAACTCTTCACATACCACATACAGCTTGTGCCATATCTGGGCCCATTCCCTCAGAGTAGCCCCAAGCTCTTGTACCAGGGGTAAATCCGCTGGAATAATTATTTCCTGCTGGCTAACAGCCACAAGAAGAGAATAGAAAGACACTGGAAAAGTGGCTCATCACTCACAGATCATGTCATATAATTTGGATATATTCAAGTGCTTTTCTATACATGATAAATAGGTGGATGGTGTCCTTACACAGCCAAGAAAAGCATTACTGAGTCCTCACTTATGATAATTGTAAGTGCACTGCTATCTCACTGGCAAATGACAAGGCTGGACAGCAAACCAAAAGCAGAGTGGATTATCATCAAAATGATCTGTTTACTGATATGTGATCTCACCCTATTCCCTCAACTGTAGCCTCTTTTAAGTGGATGTAGGAAGCAGGGAAAATGCCCTGAAAAAACAATTAATTGTGATCAGTATATATTAAAATCCACATACACACATCAAGACAATGATGCTACGATACTATGATAGCGTTGATCTCGCCCATACCTTCTGTGATTTCTTGCGTAGAGTGTAGCCCCTATACCAGCCTGAGAAGACACAAATGAACCAACAAAAATGTTACACTGAGGGATAGGACAAGATAGGAGTGATGTCAGGAGGATAATGTAATGGACTCATTTACATTATTATGCATAACACACTGAGCGCCCGTTAGTTCAACATCTCATTTAAGGTTCTTGTGTCAGCTTGCTTTAGATTAGGGGAAAGAGGAATGTGTCAGGGCCTGCTGTGTGTTTTTGCTCGCTCACCTTCCAATTTCTCAAGTATGTGCACCGTGTCCCCCACTTGTAGACACAGCTCCTGCTCACCACTGGCATCATAATTGTAGATCACTGAAGGACAAAGCAGGACTGTCTCATAATGTGAATCACATACAAAACTATTAAAAAAGAAAAAGGAAAAAAAAAAAAAAAAAAAAAAAAAACGTTGGGGGCCAAAAAAAAAAATCCCAACCCTTTTTCTTATTCAAAAGAGAGGGAAGTGG
>VUQK01022214.1:0-11547 GCA_015106715.1 Bujurquina vittata | reverse complement strand
GCTGGTACCTTGAAGGAGAAGATTGCAGTTCTTGAAAAGAGCCTACCCACCACAAAGGAATTGCCAATTGTGGAGAAACAGTTTAACCTGGTAGAAGAAGAGTTCAGTCGAGAAATGCGTGCTAATCATCCAGAGGTTAAAATCAGCAGAGGCAGTGCCACAATCACTTTGGAAGGGCCTGACAAAGAGGTTCAGTCAGGAGCTGCAAAACTTGATGGACTGATTAAGAAGGTAAAGGAGAAGAGAGTTAAGTTCCCCACAGCTTTGCTAACATTCATCACAACCAGTGGTGCCATCTCCAAATACCAAACTCGCTTCCAGCAGAGCCTCAGAAACCCTGTTTGCCTTGAGGTGGGTTCAGACCTGGTTCTGTCCAGTTTGTCCTCTGATGCTCTGAATGAGGCCGAAGCAGCAGTGATGAGAGACCTTAAAGTGGACACTGTGGAGCTGCAGGGTGCTGCAGCAGTACATCCAAATTTAGACAGAGTGAAAGAAATGCTTATGAAAGCCAGGAATGAGGCAAACCGTAGTGAGGTGAAAGTGGACTTCAGCTTCATGCCAGGATCCAGCGGAACTGCAGCAACCAAAGTACAACTAGTGGGCTACAGTGAAAATGTCGACAAGCTCAAGGAAACTCTTTGTCGTTTCCAAAAAGAAGAAGTTGCAACTCAAGAAGTGCTAAACTTGCCATATCCTGAACTGGTTGACTGCTTTGATAAAATGTTAGACTTGATTGGCATGAATCAGACTCACGTGACCTTAAAAGCCTCACATGTTCCAAATCCCTGTGTGCTCGTGATGGGCCCTCATTGTCTGGTCCAGAAGGTTCGAGCAGACTTAGCCACAAATCTATCCCAACTGTCGACTGATACACTGGTTTTAAATGGACCAGGGGTGCAATGCTACTTCCAGATGGAAGGCAGGAAAATCAAGGAGCAGGTGGAAAACTCCTGCCAGGTCCTCATCAGGGAACAACAAGAAGTCTACTCTCAAAGTACTGCAAATGTGTCCGATTTTTACTCTTTACCATCATACAGCAACATCCTCAGTATCACCCCAGGTGGATTGCAAAGTAACACTGCCAGCAGTACACCAAATATGACAGCTGTCAACAAACCAATCCTGGAGATCAAGCTTGGAAGTTTGGAGGATCAGCAGGTTAGATGGTCAGAAATATTTTTAACAATTAGACAATTTCTATTCAAGCAGCACATGTCCCATATATTACTATTATTTCATATAATTTCCACAGGTGAATGTGTTGGTGGCCCCCATGATATCCAAAAAGCTTAATTCTACTAAAGTTGGTAAAAGTCTACTTAAAAAAGCAGGAACCTCAATGCGGAAGGTCTTTGATCTTATAGCGCGAAAGTGGAACCTTTCTGCTGGTAATGTTATGGTGGTTGATGCACCTCCATCTCTGGGCTGCTCCAAGATCTTCTTCATCGAGTGTATGCGATGGGATGGAGTTGATGGCATGAGCGTGAAGGTAAATTCATAAAGATGTTATAAAAACAAGAGCATAAACCAGTAAACTGAATTGATGACTGTTTTTACCCTGGAGGTCAATGTGTGGAACAACTTTTTCCGTCTTCCTTTTGTTTCAGATGCTTGCTAATGGGCTGAAAATGTGTTTGGAACTCTGTGTAAAGGAGGGCTGGAGTTCAATAGCCTTTCCAGTCATTGGACCTGGGATCGTTTTAAAATACCCCCAGAAAGAGGCCATTCAAGTACTGACTGACAACATTCATCAATTTGGATTATCTGGCTCATGTGGCTCGCTCCACACCATCTATGTTGTCATTAAACCAAACTATCCAGACTCTGAGGAGGTGACAGAATTTGACCTTCTATAGATAATGTCTGGGTCTCCCGCCATTCATTACTGCAGTGACAAGTCGTAGTGAGAGCAATTTCATTTATATAGCACCAAATCACAACAAGCAGTCACGTCAAGGCTCTTTATATTGTAACGTAAAAACCCTGCAATAATTACAGAGAAAACCCAACAGTCAAAACAACCCGCTGTGAGCAAACAGTTGGTGACAGTGGGAAAGAAAAACTGAAGGTTCTGCCTCCCGTTCTACTCTTAAGTATTCTATGAACCACATGTAAGCCAGCAGTCTGTGAGCGAAATGCTCTATTGGGGTGATATGGTATTCAGCAATGTCTCTCTTCAACTACATAGTAATGTCTGTGAGACCAACCAGACCCTGGACCAAAACCTTTGTGCCGCTGTCACTAGGAACAAAGTAAATTCTGTTAATATTCTTAATTATTATCTGGCAAACATCTTGTTCTTCTGCACACCAAAAGCTTGGCCACTTCAATTAGAGTTTTCAGTTTTCAGTTGATGCATCTCTCAGGTCTTGTGTCAGGTCTTTCCTAGATTTACTGTTCACTGAAGCCTCATCAGAAATGGCCTCAGTATAACGGTGTGCCTCAGTATAACTGTGTCTGTAAAGAAACCATTCTTAAGGAAGGGAAACAGGGAGACAAGACTGAGGAATGCCACGTTACATAAAAACTAGACTGAAAATCAGTGTCAACATTTGCTATGCAGTGACGAATCCCAATTTGAAAGTCTTGGTTCAAATGGTTATGGATATGTTTGGGGCTGTGATGGAATTATGAATATCTCAAAGTACTATTTTATTTTGATTCATCATCTGTAAACTGATTGGCAGTTACTTCATTTTTTCAGTATGACAACGATCCCAAACACACTCCCAGTACCGTAAAAACAAACTTGGATAGAAAAACGCACAGCGAAGGGTTATCTGTTATGGATTGACCATCCCAGAGCCCAGAAGTGAACATTTTCGAAGCAGTGTGGGAAGCAGTGACAGAAAACAATACAAAAGGCAGCCAACATCCAAAGAAGAGCTTTGAATGGCCTTCAAGAAGCTTGGACAACTATTGCTAAGATTACTTAAAGAAATTGCTGAAAACTTGCCTAAGAAAGTTCAGGCTGTGTCCACAAATAGAGGTGATCATACCAAAAAATTAAACTCAATTTTTCCACTATATACTGTATTTTCATCTATGTTTGCATATGTTTTAAAAAATGCTGCACCTATTTCCCATTTTCCTAGCAAAACATAAAGAAATGAGTGTCTCAAGATGTTTGCGCAGTATATCACCAACAGTTTACTCAAGGTACTTTGTGTTGCAAAGTAAAAGCCCTACAATATTCACAAGAGAATCGTAACAAACAGGCATTCACCTATAAATACGAGCTTGGGAACGAAGGACTAACTGTCTTTTAACAGGAAGAGACCTCCAGCAGAACCGGGTTCAGGGAGGGATGAATTTGTATTCAATTTTGGTCCAATGTTGAAGTTCTACAATATCAGTGCAGTAGCTGAGAAGTGACTTTAATTAGAACCAGGGAACATTTGTCCCTAGTTTTAAATATTGCAGACTGTTTGCAGAAACATGTTTGTTTAAACTGAACATGTTTTTACAGTGCTACCATGAGGTCTACAGGCAGCTGAGCTTGAACATGAACCATAGAGGCCAAGGTAAAACCAGAGTTGGTTGAACTATTTTGAATCGGACAAGAATTTATTTTTGAAATGTGTTTCAAACATCTATTTAACTGTTATGACAGTTAAAGTCACATGCAGATAAATATCAAATATGAAATTTGTTGTGATGCTCTCCTCCTCTGCAGTCTTTAAGTCCCTCAAAAGTGACCTAGCTGACATCACCGTGAATGTGGGAGGCGGGGTTGAACTACAAATGGTGCTCGGTGATATCATTAATGAGGCTACAGATGCTGTGGTGAACTCGACTGACTTCATCAATTTTCAGGGTGAGAGATTTTGATGATGAATAACTGCTGGCTTTTAACCATGTTTGTTGGGTTAATGTACTTTAGCTCTGTCCTGGTTCATCTCTCAACATCCAGATCATTGGTGCCTTCTCTAAGGTTAAAATCATAGCTAGTGTTTGTATAGAATTTCAAGATTTATTGAAATGGAAATGGGTTTTACAGAAAAATGCCAAATCCGTTTTTCCGTTTTCGCTTTCAAAAAGTGCGTTCTGACAAAAATGCTTTCAAAACGATTGCCGTTGACATGGTACCGCAAGATGCTGAAAAAGCTGTAGTTTCCATGCCAGGCCACAAGTTGGTGTTTGTATAGGAGTTGCAACAATAGAACGCATATGTCAGCTTCAAAAAGCAGCATTACCGTTCTCAGGGACTCAAAACGCTGTCCTCGTGTAAAACGTTCTTGTGTAAACGGGGCCTCAGACTTCTCTCTCCCCAGCCACTTTCTCCAGATTATTGAGGGAACACTGAGGTGTTCCCAGAGATATAATGCCTCCAGCATATCCAGGAGACATCCTAGTCACGTCCCCGAACCACTTCAAATGGCTCCTTTCAATGTGGAGGAGCAGTGTTTGGGTTAAAACACACAATAGAAAACCTGTGTGTTGATAAATTAATTGGACGTAACACCTTACTGTCACAGTCAAAAGACAGCATGTGCACAAATGATCCATGCATCCATGTCCAGGTCGAGGCGGCAGCACTCTAAGCAGAGACGCCTACACCTCCCTCTCACCAGCCACCTCCTCCAGCTCTTCTGGAGGGACACCATGGCGCTTCCAAGCCAGCCAAGAGATTTAACACTGGGTCTTCTCCAGGGTCACCTCACCCAGGAGGCACCCAAGATGCCCGAACCACCTCAACTACACTTTTTTCCTCAAAAGGACCACACAGTTGAGTTATGCCAAACTTGAGTGTCTTTTTAATTTTTTGACAAAATGACAATAATTGATATCTTGGGGAAGAGAGCAGGCCAGAACAATACACAAAAAATCCTAACTAATCCTAATCCTAATAAAAAAGGAAAATCATGGATGCAAGGCAGGCGGAATAGGAAGAGCGTTGGTGTGACAAAGGATACTGGTGATATGGTGAGATGGAGGCAGATGATCAATTATGGCAATCCCTAACGGGAACAGCTGAAAGAAAAAGAAGACTAATAAAACATTAAAAACACAAATCATATCCCAATCAAAAGTGAGTGAACCGCCTAGCACAGACTATACTATATCATTGATCTGAGACCACTTTTAGCCACAGCACTGGAGAATAATGGGACTAGAGCTCTAAACTATACATATTGCTAAATATATATTTTTTTAAAAAGTTCTATAAAAGAAGTCTAAAATCCTACTAATAATAATAATGAAATTGTTACCAGTTATCCACATCTACAGGTCTCTACCAGAAGCACAGGTCTATAAAGCACTCTAGTTTACATGTCGAGAACAAAGCTTGCTAAAATCTTATGTTGTCTAAGCTTGTTTTATAGTAAGGAACTTTCCAACAATGTAACATTCATAAAACCCATTATAATAATAATTACTATCAATCTGCAGATGGCGTGTGCAAAAAAATCTTAACTGTGGCAGGACCCCAGGTTGAGGCTGAGCTCAGAAATGGTGAGAAGATATACATCTCATATGTATTTGGCAGACATCTTGCAGGATCTTAATCATAGTTTTGTTTTGTCTGTGTAGCAAAAGTGAAGAAGGGAGACATCTTCACGTCCATACCTGGAGAGTTCCCTTGTAAAGCCATTTTACACGTGTGCACAGAAAAAGATGCAGGCGTCATTGAGCAACAACTACTTAAAATCATTCAAATGTGTGAATATTCTGGATACAGGTCTGTGGCCGTTCCTGCCATCGGTGCTGGTGAGTAATGGGCGAGATATTGATGCTTGAATGAATAGAAAACGTGAAAATTATTAATGTAGTTTTATTTGGATGATTGTCCAGGATCTGGTGGGTTGGATCCCGACCTTGTGGCACACGCCATCCTCCAAGGGGTTAAGACTGCTACATCTTCCCGTCTTCTCCAGTGCCTCACCAGCATTCGGCTTGTCCTCGACAAGATTAACATGTTCTTGGCATTTAAAAAACAACTAATGCTGATGTTTCCCTCTGCTGTTATCAACACAGGTAACACAACTTTTTCTCTTCCTCGTCAAATATCTTTTCTCATTCTTGAGATTTTTGTCACTGATTATTATCTATCTGCTTTACAGTGGTTGCTCATTCCACTCCAGTTATGAAGATAGACCCACGCATCCTGTCTGCCAGCTCCAACATTCAGCAGTACACCTTCATGATTGTAGGTCTGTGCAGAAAAAATGTTAACAATGCCACTGCAAAGCTCAAAAGTCTGTATCAGGCTCAGTGCACCACGCAAACCTTCAGACAGGAGGAGCTTGCAGGCCTCACTCAAGATGATGTGAACCACCTAAAGCACCTGATTGAAGGCCTTGGTGTACATGTAGTAGAGGACCAGGACAATCCAGGCAGCTGGACAGTGAGTGGGTTGAAAGATGGAGTCCATGAGGTGATGCAAATTATTCAACAATCTGCCGTGCAAATGTTTAAGTAAAATGTCAGAAATCATGTTTTTGTCTAAATCTGAGAAACAGAAGAAGGTTTGTTTGTAGTAAAATGCCAGCTGTTCTGTGGTATCTTTACAGGCATAAGTTTATGGTCTTTGAGAAAAAAAAAAGACACACATGTTTGTTTATGCAGATTTAATTTGAGCTGCTTGAATCACACAAACAGGCCAGCATAACCAGACTTGTGAAATGTGAAATTGTCTGGATGCTCAGTTTTTGCTGAGCAAAGAGAAAATGTAAAGCAGCAATAGCTGACTAGTTTCCATGACTGTGATTTATCTGGTTCCCAGGTTATATATGAAGGATAATCTCACTGGAAATGTTGCTGTTTTATTATTCTACTCTAGCTTTTTAAGTTATTTGAACATGAATGTTAAAAAGTGATTACAAGAAATTTAAGTATCAGGGTTTTATCAGGGAAAAGCATTTCACTGGGATGTTAACATTACTGCGTGAATGAACATCATTCTGTTTTGACACATTGGCAGTCACTGTTGACTGCAGTGATGCAAATCTTTAGTCCCAGTACTGTATAACATCTAGTGGATAATGTGGTAATACAGCAAAAAGTCAGTATTATTACACAACTTGTGTGTTGCTTTGTTTTAGCCTTTTTGCACGGTTTGAAATCACATGAAGTGAAAGGTTCAAAACATGCTGTCAGTTCTACTGCTAGAATTATAATTGTTAAACGTGTATAAACGTAATTTTAAGACACAATCAAAAGTGCAGAACCATATACAAATCTGCACCAAACTGGGAAATTTTCTTATTTATTTTACACTGTGCAGATATTTAAAACATTGAATGTGACCATTCAGTTTGTTTATTTAAAAGTACCCAAAGGGGAAGAGACAAAAATTGAAATGCAGTTATCTAATTAATAGTAAAAATACAAAAACACGGAATTAATGTACACTAAACAATATGACTACTTAAATGTGAACTAGGAATACAACTGTTTTTTTAAATGTAAACCGCAATAATATTCAGCAAAAATTGAAGTTCCAGATGTATTTTATTGCATGAAAAATAAAGATGTGAAACTTGGTGAGTTGATAAATAATGTGCCTGCTGAGTTAACGTTAAACTAAATCTAGAACTGCTAAGGGATATTTTCTAGAATACATAACACCGCTGAAATAAAGGAACGGATGGGACATATGTCTGTGTAGATTCTCAGTCATCCAGGTCATCGTAGTCTCCGGAGCTTGAAAAAAGGCAACTGGACTTCTTCAATTAACAAAAAGAAATCCAGTTGCCTTTTTTCAAGCTCCAGAGACAACGGATGGGACGCATTACTAATTGTACACAAGCAGTCGTGAGAAAAATTAGAAAAATGCAGACAACATAAGCTGCATCATAAACTGGAAAAAGACACTGTAGTTTGTAAATCTTGGTGTGACTAGGTCTAGCAGGAAGCAGGTTTGCGTCTTTAGACAATCCAGGCATACTCTTCAATCAGCCATTAAGCCCATTTAACAGCTGCTTGCTCATGCACTAACAATGCAAGGCCAGTAGAGGTTGCAGAAGGGAGAACCATTGCTACAACAACACAAATGTTTTTCCATGATGGTTTAATAATACCTACAACATCCATGAGTTCTGGATGAGATGTTTCACATCTCATCCAGAACTCATGTTCACCTTCATTTTGGTTTTCTGTGCTCTGCATTTGGGTCCTCTCACTACACTTCCATTTTCCATGGTTAATGCCTGTGTCTATTTAAACCCTTAGTTTGCCTTTATTCTTTGTGTCATAGTGTCCTTGTTTACCCTGTATTGTATTTTCAGTTTGTTTCCACTTTAAATTTTGTTTTGCCGTGTTTCTGGACTTTGCCATTCCACCTTATTAAAGGTCAACTTCTATTTAGGAAGACTGGCTGTGAGTCTTGCATTTGGGTTTGCAAGTTGCAAACCTTAACAATGTATTTAAATGCATTGAAATGAAGTAGAAGATTATGTGTTTTTAGAATACCAAAATATTACAAACTTGCAGTGCATGCATTTGGACTCCTTGCATGTTTTCCACTCAGAAAGAGATGGATGATATTACTCAAAGTTTGCCAGTCTCATTCAGAAGTTCATGCTGTGTGACTGTGTAGCAAAACATGACAAGAACGTAAAATCCTAATGCGTCAAAGGGAAATTAATCCATGACTGATGGTGTTCCATCAGTCATGGATTTTTCTATCCAGGTATGTTTTTACTGCTTTGGTGGTGTGTTTGGGATCACTGTCATGTTAATAAATAAATCAATTAAAAGAGGTTACTGCTGAAGTTTTTTAAATCTTTGTAGTAATTCCCTCAATAGTAGATGTTTCCATAAGCACACTTTACCAGGATGGCTCAGATGCATACATATACAGACTCACAAGGTGAAAACAATACCAGGCAGAAAAACACTTAACAGCAAGAAAATTTGCTGAATGGTGCCTTCCCAACAGGACAAACAAGGAAATATGCCACACACAGCTGGCAGTGACCTATTTATGTATCTGGGTGTGTCCATTTGCGTGAGTAAGACATGCACCTGGAGAAGCAGGAAGCAAAATAATGCGGCTACAGAGACGAAAGTTCCCTTAGGAATGTTGCCCATTGAGAATTCCCATAAGATACAGAGCATTTCCTAACAGCTCTGCTATAAATTCTTCATAGTAGGTAAATAGATAAACGCCAGCAGACATTGTTCTGTCAGCTAGATCAGCTTAAAGGCAGAGAAACGGGAAAGGAAGACGCTCTCAGGAAAGACAAAAGGTAAGAAATTCCATTGGGTTAAAATTTGCTGTGTGTAAAGCAAGTGATCAGAGCCCAACAAAGGAAGGTGCAAAGGCTACCGCATGTTTTTGTAGAAGATGTAGGTCACAAAACAGATGCCGAGAGGTAGGTAAACAGAAACTATTCAGGACAGAATATATTTATCCTTCACACAGTAAATGTTTGGCATAGTTTGACATTTTGTGACTGAGTTGCTGTGGTTCCTAAACACTGCAATAACACCACTATGCAGTTGGTGAAATATCTGGGAGGTCAGAACTGACTTGTTACAATGGTGGCACCCTATTAAAGTGAAATGCTGAAATTGAATGAGTTCTTTCAAACAACCCAGTCACTCACAAACGTTTGTAAAGGCAGACTGCATGACTGGGTGTTTGAGTTTATACACGCTGGTTTCCTCTCTCTACAAAAGGGGGAGGGTGTTTGGTTTTGCTTTTCCTCTGCAAAGGGGAAATGCAAAACCATTTCACTTCCTTATAAAGAGCTAGCTCAAACTAAGAGTCAAAACAATCTGCTTCAAAATCTTAAATCCTCAGATCAACCATTAATCACCTGTCAGTCACAGGTAAGCAACTCTGTAGTACTGATCTTTAAAATCTTGATTGCATTTTGATAAATTTAAAATCATTTAACAGTTTTAACACAGACAGTGGCAGTAAGTCTTTCTGATCTAGTCTTTGAAACAACATTACTGAAATTGACTACATTTTCCCCCAGATAGGAGAAGCAGTTCAAATTGGTAGAAGAAGAGTTTCTTCAAGTAATGTACACATTGCCCAGAGGTTTCCATCCTGAGAGGAAAAACTAATGCAATGTTCATGGAAGGCAGTGATATTGAGGTGCAGCTAGGAGCTGCTAACCTTGAGGGACTGGAGAAGAGAGTCAAGCTCCCTAAGGATTTAATAGTGTTTATTAAATCCAGCCGTGCCATCTCCAAGTACCAGACTCAGTTTCACAGCTATAGAAATCCTGTTTTCATGGAAGTGGGGTCAGAGCTTGTTCTGTTCAGTTTGTCCTCTGATGACTTGGATAAGGCTCTGGCAGCTGTGGTGAAAGATCTGAGTGTGGAGATTGTGAAGCTGCAGGGAGCTGCAGCAGTACCCCCAGATAGTGATCGAGTCAAAGAAATACTGAATAAAGCCAAGAGCAAAGAAAACTGTCGTGAGCTCAGAGTGGACTTCGGGTTCATCCATAGAAGTGGAACTGCCAAAGTACGACTGGTGGGCTACAGTGAAAATGTGAGCAAGCTCACTGATGTTCTTCATGACTTCCAGACAAATCAGGTTACAACTCAAGAAACCATCAATCTGCCTCATCCTGAAATGGTCGACTGTTTTGATAAAATCTTGGACCTAACAGGCACAAAGCAGACCAAGGTGACCGTAAAAGCTTCACGTGTTCCAAATCCTTGCGTTCTCATGTCTGGTCCCCGATGTCACATCCAGGAGGCCAAGCAGGCCCTAAAGTCAGCTCTAAACAGTCTGATAATAGAAACTTTGACTCTAGATGGACCAGGGGCTCAGCGGTACTTCAAAGCAGAGGGAAAAATGAGTAAAGACCTGATAGAGGACTCCTATTGTGTCTTTATCCAAGAAAAGCAAGCTGCAGTCACCCCAAATGTGATCACAAGATCACATGGCAACCCTAGTACAGTTGACAGTTTGTTTGAACAGGTCAGTGTTCCTATTATTTTCTTTGTCATCTCTTGTCATTAACAGTTTAATAACACATGTTCTAATTAATGTGAATTTATGAGACTGCATGCATTTGTATTTACAGTCCTACTATGACATCTACCAACCCCTCAGCTTGAACACGAACCAGGGAGGCCAAGGTATGCCAACAGCTGTTCAGTTAAGCAAACTAAGGCTACGTTCACACTGCAGCATGAAGTGACCCAATTCCGATTTTTTGAGAAATCCGATTTTTTTTGCGCGTTTTTTCACATTTCCAAATATATGCGACGTGATCTGTGTGTAAACTGCTGACGAACCTGAAAGTGTCCCGCATGCGCAGTAGAGCACGCGATTATGTCACACGTAGCGAGCGTGCTCAATGTTTGCGGAAGTTAGCTTGTTTTTTTTTTTTTTAATTTAACTTTTATTAAAAAAATCTCCAAGCAATAGCGAAAACAAGCTTGTTGTTCTTCACGCGTCCCTGTAACACGGGACGCAGAATAGTGACGTTTGTCGAGTATCAATGACGTACAGGTCGGATCAATGCAGCGCGTCTGTACAGACTGAGGTCGCATTTGAAAAGATTGGATAGGTATCGGTTTTAGTACCACATATCCAAGTGGCCTGGGTCGCATTTGAAAAAATCGGGTCTGTGT
>VUQK01022200.1:45520-59798 GCA_015106715.1 Bujurquina vittata | reverse complement strand
ATAAAAATAATTAAAATATATATAAATAGATATTTTATAAAAAAATATATATATATATATATATATATATATATATATATATATATATATATATATATATATAAACAGACATAGAGCCATTAAAAAGCTTCAATCAATGCTAAATAATTGCATCCTAAATGACCCTCCTGTCATGTATGTAGCTAAAATACAAATGTGTTGCACATGCATACAGTCTTTGTCCAAAGAAGAACTAGAAAATGGGAACACTAGGAATAATTGGAACACGGATAATAAATGCAAGCAGTTAATAGAGTGGGTTAATAGACAATCTGCCAAAGGCACAGGTGGGGAGGAGACACAGGCTGAAACAGATATGGAAAGGAGACAATACAAAAGACAGGGGAAAAAATACAGTAGAGACCACAATGGTGACATTTTTTTTTTCATCTAGTTTTCAGTGAGAAAGCAGACTGTATATTTCCCCAATTCTCAATGCCTTCCTTAGAACTTTGAATACGCAAGCAGGAAGTCTGGTTAAAAATAGAACTGCAGACAAGATCAAAACAGCCAGTTGCTAGCACAGAACTGTCACTTAGGTTAAAACTGTTACAAGCACCTAACGCACAAAAGTTTATACAAACCTCTGCAGAACAGCAATAATAAGAGGAGTGTAACCTCTGGCAGTTGTACAGTTGAGTTCAGCACCCAGACTCAGCACGTGCGTCACACTCTCTGGATCACCGCTGGCCACCGTGTAGTGAAGGAGTCGCTTTTGGCCGGAAAACTGTGTGTATACGTGCTCTCTTCTCACAGACTGCCTGAAACTAGCAAAGTCCTTCTTTGACAGCATGGAGAGAATGCCCTCCTTGCTATATTGGTCATCTGTGAAATGAAAGCAAATGTATATGTTAGGGGGAAAAGCTGCACAAAGTCTGATGATAATATCTCTATTGGAACCTTTTGTAAAAATGTGTTTCCTTGTGTACATGACAGAGCGTGACCTTTTATGAGCATAGAGCTCATTCATAACGAGCTGTTGATTTGCATACTATTCTCTGAGCATGCAGTGCTGTGCAAACGTCTTGAGCCACCTCTCATTAGGTTTTGACATTGGCTGCCTTTTACCTATTTTCAGTCCTGAACTAGTGTTGTGTCTACACCCACAACACAGACAATTTGACAAAGAACCAATTTTAAATTGTATTCACTTAGTCACTTTGTTTCTAGCAGCCCGTCACAAAAACAATTCAGTGATTTGTTTAAGATTCTTCAGGTGAATCTGCAAAAACACCAAAGAGAACATATTTTGAGAGGCATTAAATAGTATTTTAGCACCAGTAAGACAGAGTACACAATGATAGTAGGGATTAGGTGGAAGAGAGGCTGGAGAGGTGGAGGAATTCTCTAGAAAGAAGAGAAATGAAAGTGTATAGAAGCAAAACAGAAAACATGTCTGTGAATGAGAAGGAGATGCAAGGAACAGAGGTAGTGATGGTGGATGCGTTTGGGGTCAACCATTCAAAGCAACAGACAGAGTGGAGACAGGGTGTAGTGGGTGGGGATGGGTGTCAGGAGTAACTTACGACAGAGGAACAGCAGCAAGAGCGAACAGGGAGGTGTTCAAGACAGTACTGACTAGACAGTGGAACTGACAAAAAGACAGGAGGCAATTTGGTTACTGGGAGTGACCAAATTGGACAAGATTAGAAATGAGTATAGGACAACTCAGATTGAGTGTTTTGGAGACAAAGATAGACAGACAAGGTCGAGTTCTGCAGAGGAGGGATAGTGGATATATTGGACAAAGTCTACTGAAGATGGAGCTGCCAGGCAGGATGAGAGGAAGACATCAGAGAAGATTCATGGATATGGTGAAGGGAAACATGCAGAGGGTTGTGTAATAGAGGAGGGGGAGGAACAGGGTGAGATGGAGGCAGATAATCTGCTGTGGTGGCCCCTAAGGAGAGCAGGCAAAAGAAGCAGTGCATGTCTACAGCCATATGTAAAACATGGTGGAGTAGCATTGGGGCTGGGGCTAGATTTCAGTCAATGGTTTTGGAGGCTCTTTTTGATGATATTTGGAATGCAGAAAAGTACCATCCACCATGGTTTTGATCCACCATGCAATACCATATGGAAGGCAGTATTTTTGAGCATGATAATGAGCCCAATGCAGTAAGCGTGCACTTGGATAGAAAAACACACAATGGGACACTATCAATCATGGGTTAACCTCCCCAGAGCCTCGATGTTATTAAAGCAGCGAAGGTTATCTTGAGGTCAGACCAAACCGAAGAAGAGTTTTGAATGCCCTTCAAAAAGCCTGCAGAACTGTTCCTGAAGACTGCTTAAAGAAAGGACCAGAAAGCTGCCTCAGAGAGTTGTGCTGAAGAATGAACACAGTCCTACCAAATATTGACTTTCAAGCTCATTAGAATTGTACAAACTTTGTTCTTGCCTTATATACTTTATTTGAACACTGTACCCCCCCCCTTTTTTTTAACAAAACATGAAAGAATTAAGCCTTCTGCAAAGTCCTCATCTAGATATATTTGTCCTGTAATTATAAAAGACTAACAGTGAAAAGTATGGTGACTCGCAACATTCTCAAGTAAAAGGATCAAGGAAGCATTATTCTCCTCCAATGACTCTATTGACTCAGTTTTGTCAGTATGAAGGTAATATCTGAAATATGACAGCACTGTAAACAGCACTTTTGAAATGTCAGCCCTCCAACAATTACATTGAACTGAACGTGATTTTCCACCATGCTCTAAGACCGTGTTTACCTGAAGAAGAGTGAGAGGTCTCAGAAAAAGTGATCTAAAATGGGAGAGAGAGAGAAAATATAGCCAAAAAATTAATGGCTGTGATGTAAATCATCACAAGTGGTTTACGACCATTTTAATAATCAGCTCTACAGTTAAATAGAGTAATAACAACTGAACACATTATTTGTCTCATTTTTTTAAAGTGTTTTGTTGAACACACTATTTTACAAAAATACCTTGAAAGACGAGACTGAGGCCTCATCCTAAACCATAATTACCCTGATAATCCTCTGAATTTACCCGTAGTGCTAGCATGACTCACACCCTTTGTTGTCTTTAATATGAAATCCATCATCAGTGACTGGATTGATTGCCATGATATGAAGGCTTGAACAGAGGAGACACCTCCTGTGCTGCTATCATAACATGACAAACTGTATTCAGCATTAATCTTATTATACATGAAATGTATTCTTTACTTGCTGTAATGAAAACTAAGCCAAGCATGTAAGCAAAGTAAGAAACAATGTCTTGCTGATGCTATCGTGCTGACTTTTATTCCGCTAAAAGTTCTTTTCTTTGTTTAATGATCGACAGAAATTGTGGGGTGGTGATGTGAATCTTTTTTTGTGCTTCTGAAGGAGGGCAGGGTGCCAGAAAACATTTGAGAACTGCTGGCTTTCAGGATAAACCCTACTAACTCGGGTGATCCCCTGCCTTTTCATTTACTGAAACACCGCTGACATTTTAATCAGCCTCAGATCTACATTGTGCTAATTAGCGCATGTTGGTGAACATTTTAATCAATAATACGGTTAATCTGCCCTCAACGCTGGAGCAGATACAGCAGAGCAATTGGAGTCGAGTCTCAAGCAGAACAAACCTTTTTCATTGGTGAGATCAGCCAAGGAAAATCCGCTTCCCCATTTTTGCTGCTGTGAATTGGACCTGGGACTTTCAGGGATTCACTCAGGGACTCTGTTTGCCTCACAAAGTCTGCACACAAAGAGCAGTCAAGAACAGCTCTGAATCGGCCTGTTCAAACTAATGTATTCACCAAAACCCAGTACTGACTGCACCACTGCACAGCATGAATGGTCGTCCAGGAATTACACGTAAAATATTTCATAGATACGGTACTAACTGTAGAGAGATTTGTATACATGAGAAATTGGACAAGGTGCTGGTCATGAATAATCATGACTGCTAATCTGTATTCATCAGCAGGACTTCTCAAGTCATGAGTGCTTGTTTAAACAACGCTGACCCGCTTCTCATTATGTAAGCGATGAAAACCTCATTTAAGTCTGTGTATTATTAAAATGTGTTCTCTATCATTGATTTTTTTGACTTGATAATTACTCACAAAATCAAAAAGAACATGACTATTTGTTGTTTATACATTAATTTTTCTGAGAGTTAAAACACTGGTCTGATGAGACTGCTGTACAATAGCAAACTTTATATTGTAAACCTTTAAATCCAAAATAGAAAGTCTCCTGAAAGTATCTTTATGCTGCACCTGAGAACTGTGGCCTCTCCGTGTGATCCTGGTCCCAGCACTGCTTCATGATGCTTATCATCTGTTCACACTGAGGAGGCCTCTGCTCGGGTATCATGTCCACACAGGGCCTCTTTCCCTGTGACACCTGTAAGAGCACTGTGGTCACACTGCAACCTGCATCCAGATTTAGATGTGGATGAGCACATGCGGCGAGCAATGAGCACAGCAAAGCGGACCTACTTGTTTGGTGGCTGTTTCAAAATATTTGTGGGATGCTGAGCAATGCATTCATTTAGCAGAACGTGAGTTCCCTTTTTAATAAATTACCGCACGAGATGTGTCCTCGCTGTAAATCTCACATCAGAAAGAAGCTATTTTTTCTCTCTAAAAAAACGTGTCATTATCAGTGCAGTGTTGCATCAGACATGCTTTCCATTGATTTTGAGAGAAGTATAAATTTTATCTGACTCTCTGCAGGAAGACATTTGGCTTTTCTAACTAGGCCTCTGACTTCTTCATGCAACTAGACTCACTTGGCATTCATAAATTGCTCACTAACAAGTTTTTCCTCACAAGAAGAAGTCTAATAAATACATCATGAGCGCCATGAAATAACCCAGCTGATCACAGAGACCCATTCTGGTGCCATTTTTAAGCTTCGTACATTGCACGCTCAGTTTTTTTGTCACTTTCTGTGTTATATATTGTATTGTTCCTATTATTTTAGAGCACTGTTCCTAAAAACACTGCCTTGAAATGCCTTCATGTTTATGCCGTTGAAGCGATCACATTAAGTGTTACATGACTCCTCGCTGAGGAAATGCCTGTAAACCTTTTTGATATGAAGATGTGATGCGGTTCAAATGAATAATTTCCTACCTGCATGTGGTTTCTGTTGTGTCAGAATTTCCCACACCACAATTCCAAAGCTGCAAATCAAAGCAGAAGGAAGCACTTCAGTCCCAGTGCTCTCATACTGTGCATTCAATGAACTCTGCAACTGTCCTCCTCATACATAAAAGGCACTGAAACCCTTTATGTTCCATAAAAAGCTTTTCAACAAATAAATAAAACCCAGCAAAACAAAACGGCAACACTGAGTGAGCGATATATGTGGAATATGTCCCTTGACTTCTGTAAGATTGAAGCATATATACTGTACTGCAAGGTTACACAGTGTGAAGTGTGGATTGTGCGCGGAAGCCGAAAAAAAAGCTGTGATTCTGCAATTTCAAAAACACCCTTGGCAAGTCACCTGTAAACATCAAAGGTAGTTCCTGGAGGATCGGGGGATTGAGTGAAGGTCTCTGGAGGAATGTAACTTATGTTCCCCCTTGCAGTCAACTGCTCTACGAACAAGGTCTTGTTCATGCCCTCTTCCCAGTGGATTAAACCAAAATCTGAAATCTTAGTAAAAAAAAACAAAAATCACTCGCACACAAACAAGAATGAAACAATGTTACAAAATATCATGGAGTGCTTTGCAGAACTCTGAATAAGCCCAGATGTTTTTTGTAAGCTTCCAGAAGTTCACTGACCTTGACGTGGAGATGGTCGTCTACAAGGATGTTGGAAGTCTTTAGGTTAAGATGGAGTAGTGGAGGTTTCATGCTGTGAAGGAAATTCATACCCAAGGAGGTCTCATGAATCATCTGAAACTTCTTTGGCCACATCAAAGTGTGACTGGCTAGGAGATTGTTCAGGGAACCATTACTCATGTACTCCATTACAAGTGCAGTCGCTTCGCTGCACATGCCATATATGCACATTATGTACTTGAATTTCAATTTGGCTATGTTGGACACCTCCTCTGTTATTTTCCTGCAATAGAAAAAAGGGCGTCAGTGAATTTATTTGAGTTTTGAACTTTGACCACTGGAAATGTTGTATTCTGTGGGAAAAAAAAGTAGATGTGCTGAGGGTAAGGAATCCAACAGTTCAATATTAGGTCAAAGTTCAAAAATCCATGCTAATTGTTAGTTTCCTTTAATCTTGTCTTTACTCCTGCTAACTGATACTTACCTTAGACAATATGCAGGCAATATATAACCGTTTACCTGTTTCAGAGACGCAGTTGTGACGTCAAAAATTCTATTCAGTTTTGGCAAAATAAATAAATCACAACATATACTTTAGTCACCTCAAGGCACTTTAAATAGGTGTAGGCCATAGTTCTATTGTAACAGGTCCACGTGGTGTTTGGCACCGCATGGACTTGTTCTGTAAAGCTTCTACACTCCCACAGCCAAATCTAAGCGTTCCCTGTTGCCTGTGATGGTCTTAATTTATTTATTTAGAATTGTGTGGTGCTACAATATACCTTGGTGGGATCAAATTACAGCTTTGACATATCACAACAAGAAATCCTAGCAACACAAATGATAAAATATTAAGCTGTGGGCCTTTCATTTCCATAGATCCAAAACTCTTCAAGTTCCAACAATTATAACATAACTCCCACCTGTAAAAGTCGTTTCCACACAAAGCTGTGTCAAAGGTTTTCAAAGCAAATTTTTCCCGCCAGCGCTTGAGCTTGACCTGGTACACCTGACCAAATCTGCATTCTGCCACCTTAATCCAGTCAGCCTCAAAGTCGTCCTTCTCGAAGTTCATGAATTGCCCAGGGGTTTGGTCAAGCTGATCCATGAGTACAAATATCCTCTCTCGCAGAAGCCCTCAAAACAGTCTCACTCTCTCTAATCCTTCACATTAACAGGGTTTATCTTCCAGATCAACATTGATCAGCTGTGCCGCAGGAGCTCGTGTCTCACACAGGGAGCAAAAAGGCAGCAGAGAGACACTTTAAAATGAGTCAAGCCGGTTGTGTTGAAGGTATGAGGAGTGAAATACAAACTAAACTATGCTCAACGCCTGTGGGCGGAGCTGAGGTGTAGAACTTGATTACTTCGCAATGCTGCAGAGCCGGTTTTTATCAACCGAAACTGCTGTCATAGTTTTCAGTCAATACTGAAAGCATACTCGGTGACTTTTTCTTTCCCTTCTGATGCCTTGATATGATTTATGTGGCAATTCTCTACTATGACTTGCTTCTGTATACGCGTCAGCCAAAACACTGAAGCCTCCAAAAGTAAGATGAATAAGACTGAGCATTGCAGTGCAGTAATCGGCTGGGGGACCTTGGGTCAAAGAGGTGGTTTTAATATTGTGGCTGATCACAGTAACTCGACTGCCTCGTGGACTATCCACTTTAACAAGGCACTTAACCCCTAATAGCTCCAGTGGAACAGCTCAGTAGTCTGCAATCTGAGGTGAAGGATGTGTCCATTGTGCAAGCACCAGAGATGGATGGCATGTATTTGTGTGCATGTTTTGTGTTTATATGATGTGCAAGCTCTTACACAGTTGCTCAAAATAATTTATACATAATTCATTTATGGGCTAATTCAATAATGTATGATGTCTGTTTAGAATTGCTCTGTCAACCAAGGGTCCCTAACACTCACCCGTGGACACAGCTATCATACTTTTATTTGCTTTTATTTACAACAGTTCTCACTCCAGCAGCAGTGTTCATATACTTGCGTGCCTTGGCACAACCCTGCATGGCACTGAGTGTCAGCTTGCTCAGTCTTTTGGCGGTCAGCCATCGTCAGTGCTTCCAAGGCCTCTGTAGGCCCCAGCATCCTACTGAATAAATAAGAGACACTGATTAGATGATGTGCAACAGCTCTGCCACTAAGCCTCTCTTCGGCACTGAACCCCAAACCTTCCAGTCCAACTTTCTCCTCGCAACTGAGTCAAAACCACAACCCAACACCGCAATATGTTTTTAAGGTCAATACAATTTTTGAGGTCAATCATAGACTGATGGACTGCACAGTAGAACTCAGGACCAACATGATAGACAGTGCTCTTTACCATCACCATCAAAACATTAAACAAAGGCATGTCCTTTGAAAAAATGTTATTCATTGATCCTGTAGAGCTCCAACACTTTGAACAATCACTTTTAAGGCACACTGAAGCTGTTCTGACAGCATGTGGCGGCCTAGCACCTGGAGGATCTCACTGGATTCATCATGACCCCAATGAATGCCACAAGCCAGAACACAGCAGGCAAACAATGAAGTCACACTAAAAGTGTTGCTGGAGTGTTAACCTCTGAAGACTTTTTTGATACTCTGTGCACCTTGGAAGTAGGCAAAGTTGTGCCAGAAAGCTCTACTCTTTCTTCAAACCTTGTTCCAGAGCATGCTGGTTTAGTTACTTTGTTTTTTGTTGTTGTTTTTTTTGCTCTTTATTTTGTCTTTGAATGTTTTTGAACCAAACCACATGCCAGCTAATTTCTCTTTGGCTGGATGTGAAATCAAAGCTTTCCAAAACAGTGTGCAAGCACATTAGCATTACTTTGCCTTTTTCTGCATTTCAGGGAGAGGCCATGCGGTGATTTTCTTTCAGTGTTTTGAAATAAATAGAAAAATAATGTAGAGCGTTCAGAAACAGTCGTATTCATAAGAAGATGATGTGTTTATCATTTAAAGATAGAAAGGTAGACATTACCTGAAATTGTGTGGAAAATTGACCAAATTATTTTAGAAATCCTCTAGCATTCATTATGTGTAAGTAGCCTTTGTCGCAGAAGCAATAATAATCATTCCACCTTCACCATGTGCTCAGCCTTGCTGGTTTTCCAGACATAATTTAATACACAGAGATGCAGAGGAAATGAAATAAGAAAAGACTTTGAGCCAGTAGAGTCTTATAGTTTTCCAGATACAAGAAGAAGGAAATCTTTTCAATTACAGTGCACCTCTATCTTCATAAAGGCTGGAAGGAGACGTAGCATTGCCTCATTCTACTATGGAGCTGGTCATGCAGTTAATTTAGCATATTCTGAATGTACCAATAATCCTTAATAATGAATTTTAAATTTGGCATCGCTGCAAAGCAGACTTTCAATGATGCGGTGTGTTGCCTGATGGCATGGGGCTATTATGTGCAAACCCATTTCATCTTCCAATCTTTCACAACATTTATTGTGACAAATTGGGAGCCTTATATTTTCTAATCATGCATTTCCATCTTTCCGCATCATTGAAGAAGGCTGTTCCATGAAAGAAGAGATTTAAACTGCAGAGCTTATGGGAAAGGCTTACATTAATAGAAAGCTCATTCAAGAAGATGAGAAAACAAAGATGTCCTCCACCTTCTATTCCCACCTACTGTTCTGCTTTTATAGGCTCATTCAGTTATACTTCACCACCGTTCAACCCCCTTTAGAGCTGAATTTATCTTGGGACATAAGGTCCTGTTGCAGTGTTAAAGACAGTGATGAACTCCCATGTACATTTATAGAAACACATGCACATACACGCGCACACACACACACACACACACATAGTTTCTGTGGGTCAGTACCAGCTTTAGCTTTCATTTGGGCAGTATCCCTTGGGTTTCTTCATTCCTAGTGCATAGCACATTTAGAATAAATATGGCTCCCTTGAGAAAAGAATTCCAGCACAAACTCCAGTCCATGTCTTGTTGAATGTGGCTTTGTCTAATTTTTTACACTAGAAATGCAAATGGGGTTCATTAGTATTTCTGCCCATAATGCATGTCCTATGAGAGCCCAACTACAGGTCAGGATTCTGCAGTCATTTCTTTGCTTCTTCAATTCTCTGAGCTGGCTTTTTGTTCAGGCTTTCATTTGTGAGACATGGCTAGAATTTGTGTGTGTGTGTGTGGGGGGGGGTAATTCTACTTCAATGGGATTTTCCCTTACATGCTCCTTTTTAAATCTGTCAGCTTTCACTGCAGGGCTGTGGAGGTGAAAGGAAACGCATCTACGAGGTCATGCTCATTTAGACATTTCCCATGGATTGTATGTTTATTTTTGCAAAAACCAAAATGTGATGAGCTCAAAATAAATTATTGTTAGGCTTTACATGATTATAAATTAATTATTTTGCAGAGCAGCATCAAAGGGAGGATCATTATAGTGAGCTATTGGAGCTTTTGCACTCAAATATAAGACGGCATAAGCAGAATTACCAATCTGATGACATGAAAGACCGTTTTCGCTAAATACAGTGTCACATTTATTTTATGTTCTCATCATATTTTTTTCCACAATTGCCAGAAAAGCTAAAAGTTATCATCACACACATAAAATGTACCCTGCCATTATTATTTAGTTGTTTTTGTTCTGCACATAGCAAAACTGTCAACTCGTCTATTCCTTGCACGTCTTTCTAAATACCTAAATGCTTCCACTCACCCTACCAATACAGGTGCGATAATGGATGAGTTAACATTCACTGACAGTCATAGCTTTATGCCTCACTAACTAACACTATTATTTAGAACAGACACATGGATTGATGTCCCAGTGTAAAGCAGGCAGCCGTGATCAGATTTCCGATAGGCTACCTGAGGGTGAAAATCTGTCTTCATTGATGAAACCCACATCTTGCAGCTCAGCCAATTGCATTAGCAGGCTCCACTGCAGCAAGTAAGCTGACTGGCTGGAGCTAAAGGTTTTTGTCCTCTAATAGCTAACAAGCTTAACTCCAGCATCTCTTATTAATATTCTGTGAACACAGACACTAGAACAATGCTGAACCACATGTATGTCTCAAGAGTACCAACATTTTTTCAGATATGTTATTGCATTGCTTCATAATTATAATTATTCATAGTGTGTGAAAAAGCAATAAACTGGTGAATTGTCATTGAAACACAGTCAGACTGAAACCCTGTAAAATTAAAAAAATGATTCATCTTTTTTTGCAGTGGTTCAAATCTGTGAACAATATAATTGAGAAACCTTTCAAAGTTCAAGTTATTATAAAGCAATAGTACTTTGCATAAAATTTGCTGTTTGCGCTTAAATTTAAAGGTTATAGTATGTAATTTCTATGGAAGTTTGTTTCTGCCACTAAAAAAATTAATAAATCGCCATCCGTGACTCCGAATTTCAAGTCCAGCATCTTTAAAATTTCAAGTTAATAACTCAAAATTTCGTGTTAGCTCTGCCCATCAGGAAGCTCCGTGACAGTCATTTCCATGTTAACCGAAAGCAAGAGACTGAAGGCATCAGCTGTTCAACAAATGAACATGAAAACACTGATTCCATACTTTTTTATGCAGCTGTTTTATACAAGAAGGCATTCAAAAGTCAAAAAGATGACAATTTGTTCATGTCTGCTAGACACTGCTAGCTCATTGATGCTGTTGCTACCTGATTTTGAGTGCACATGCCTTGGCGTTCTGCTTCCAGGAAGGAAATGACCTCTTTCATGGAGCTTCCTGATTGGCAAAACTAACTCAAGTAATTTTCAAGTTAATAGTGTTAATAATATTTTTTTTAGTGGCGGAAACAAGTTTCTATAAATTTCTGATGCCATTAGTTAGAAAAAAAAGGATGTCTGCTAGTGTAGTGAAGTAGAATAATAGGAGTTGTTGTCTTCACCAGTATGTCATATTTGGGCTCAAGGAGCACACTCAAACTGTTTTAAGTGAATTTTGAAAACCTGCTCAGTATTTACAGAGAACTGGCTGATGAGGATGGATTGTGAACAGGGACGCAACCAGGAGCTCTGCCAGAGAAGAGAGACGATGTTAACAGCAGCCAAGGTGAGTTGAACAAGATGTTGCAGACTTAGTCATTTGTTTCCACTGTCTTCCTTCTTTGTCTCACAAACTGAGGCTCTGGAGGGGTACACAGCTGGGAGGTAGAAATGCAAGGCAGACAAAGCAGTGCAGATGGAGAGTGGCCACAAAGGTGGAGAGCAGGTAAGTCATTTTTGTTGCAGGATAATGAGCATGACTGTATGCGTTTGCAATACTCCTCGGGTATGTCTAGGCAAACAGATTTAAAGGACAGACTTCAAGCAGAAGGAGACGAGCAAATTGGGGTACAGAGAAAAAAGCACAAAAGCTAGCAGGTAATAAGGAGGGCCTGATTACCAGCATAGTGGCAAATAATATCAGAAACTCGATTACTCAACTCAGAACAACACGAGCAAAAAGACTCCACCCACAAAACAGAGCTGGTCCACAACTCCACCAAAGAGAACGGAGACCCAAATCCAACCCTGCTCAAAAGACTGTGAAAATCCACTGAAGGTTGAAATGACTCAGCAAAAATGTACGTCCAGGGACTAAGTGTTTTTAACAAAGTTGTAACAACGCTCTATATTCACGTTCTGTTATTTCATTATAATTATGTTAATGCTAATGTAATGTTAAGTTGTTAATATATGATTAGATTGAGCCAACTGCTACTAGAGCTAATGGGATATATCTTAATTCAGACATGTGGTAGCTCAAAGCTGTTATATTTGGTAAAAACGCACAGTTTAAAGATTAGTCAGAGACCACCTGCCAACCTTCAATCAAAATGTGTATTCTTTAAGCAGTCAATGAGTTGTTGCTGGAGGTCACTGGCAGCATAGGATGCACCACAAACCTCGTTGTGATTGTTTTGGTCACTAGCAGAGCACCACTGTCACCTGTAGTTTGCATGGAAGATGCTGAAAAGTCTGCAAACACTTTCTAATTACAAGCTGAGTGGTAGTAAAACTTGAAAATGTGCAGCACAGAGAGGATATGGAGGCCAGCAAAAGTCTTGCCTCGCTGCTATACCGAGCATGTTTTTAAAGGCCAAAATTATTGCACCTGTGTCCAGTGAACCTGTAATTTTGTTGCCTTTAAAATGGTGACTTTAAACATGGAGACCAGGTCTGCAACTACTCACAGAGATTTGCAGTATTCAAAGCAACTTTGGTGGATCAAGACAGTGATAAATCAATAATCACCTTGCATTCAAAAGCGGTTGTCCACAGGCTGAAGGTATTGCACATTCAACCTCTACTTTTTCAGTTGCAGAATGTGAAAAATTCAATGCAATCACCAGGCAACCATGGATTTTTCCTAATCACAAGGAGGCTGCCGTTCCGTTTTTACTCCAGTGTGAATGAGCCATAAGGGAACCAATGAACTAGTCTGCTGAATTAATAGTCAATTTTGGCTTCCAGTGTTGCTAGGATATCCAGACATCAGGTCACATGTGGTTCAAGACATTGTGTTCTGTGCACCTTGCATATGAATATTGAAATGTTAGAAAAATACAACATTTCTACAACTAGGAAGGACACGGGCTTTTTAATGGCCACACTGAAATGTTAAGAGATAGAAATGTAGAATAAGGGTGCACAATTCTAGGCAGTCGTTCCTTCTTGTAAATCATTTGCAGCATAACACAAAAGGTCAAAATAGTTGTGTCACAAATTAATAAGGACAAATGCCACATACTTTGTTTTGCACAATCACTGCACAGAAGTATGTGTGATTATTTCAGAAAATCACTGATGCAGCACCTGAGCTCTGATGTCAGATAGGCGCAGTGGGAGGGAGCCTTGAACATCCTTGAACCTACTCTACAGTATGTTGATGGAATCTTATCATTCAGTTACCGTCCCTGAATTTTGTCTGTTTTCACTTGCACTAAAAACCCTGAAGGTCATCATCCTTCATTGGAAGTCAGTGCTGAACTCCCTGCACAGCAGTGCGCCTACATTCAAAATGAAGAAAGAAAAAGAAACAGTGCTAACAGTGTTCCAAAAAATATATTTTGTACTGGTGCACATTACATGGATTGAGAGTTAGGAATACTGCTAGAAATACTTCCCCCATTGTATATTATTTCCTTGTACTTATTAAGGATTAAAGTTAGAGACTCTCAACATGAAATGAAGTCTGTAATCACCAAGCATGCTTCTTGAGAGGCAGTTTAAAAAGAAATCAAAAACTACTAAATCAACACTGATACGTAATGTGATTTTTTTTTTCCACTCTCAACTAATACGTAATCATATTATTTGCCATTTCGCATTACCGTGTATTGTAATATGATATGTTATGTCATATTACAGTGTATTGATACAAAACTCAATATTGCAGGGCTATTGTATGTTCTCTTGCATTGATAAATGAGCTTGACAATGCTTCTACCACAGCATAATGCATACATTATGCTGTATCAAACAATTATTAACAA